>ML283433.1:33188-103464 GCA_005239495.1 Nicotiana undulata | reverse complement strand
TAGGTGGGGTAAAAAAGACACATCCCCCCCGGCCCCCCCCCCCCCTCCCCCCAACCCCGGATCACAAAAAGAAGAAAGAAATCAACGAAGAAGGATTAAATCACACATACTAATAGTTACCAACAAGGGTTGTGGTGGAGTGGTAAGTACTTCTTCATCCTTAACCAGAGGTCTCGAGTTCGAGCCCCTGGGTATGGAGTCGCCTTTGTTAGGGAGCGCTTAATCCCCCAATGTGGAACTTCCCGGCGTGAATCCGGATTAGTCGGGCCCCAATGAGGGTACCTGATACAGGATGAGAAATCAAAAAAAAATCACACATAATAGTAAAAATCAAACATGAAATTCTTAATCACAATTTCTCCGCCTTAAATTAACTATAGACCGAGACTTAAATGGCAGAAGGTAAGCTCTTGTTTGGCCGTAAACATGCTCTTGAAACTAGATTCAGTGGTTCTTTTCTCCGACGATTATGAGAACCTCTTTAATAAGGGGAATTTGTGAGGTTATTCTCTTTTTTCTTTTTCTTTTTTATATACTTTATACTCCTTTTTACATTATTTTAGAAAACACGAAGTGCTTATATTCGTCCACGGACCTTAGTCGATTAACTAAATGTTATTATATTTTTGTGTGTCATTTGGTATTTGTTTTCGTTGTCTAATTGTGGTTATTCGAGATTTATTTTGTTAGTATCACATAAAATCATATTATTTTGACAGTGAAAAAAGATTTTTTTATTTCACAATGCTGCAAGTTTTTCTTTACCAACAAAAACCACAAAATATTTTTTACACTATATAATTTCACCATATAATAGAGGATAGTACTTAGTAGTAGGTGTAACCATTTTTTTAATCTTATACTCTCTTATTTAATCTTTAATCTTCTTTTCATCTTTCTTCCTTCCTTGCTTCCCTCTCTTCTTTTTGCCCTTTCTGAATCGAGGGTCTATTGGAAACAGTCTCTCTACCTGCATTAGGTAGGGGTAAGGTTTGCGTACAGACTACCCTCCCCAGACCTCACATGTTGGAATCAAACTGGGTTTATTGTTATTGTTGTATACTCTCTTATTGCATTGCGGAAGCATTTTCTTTTTAACCCAACCTAAAAAAAGTAATAGTTAAGTTTTGTTAATAATGTAACTTAAACTTTTTATTTTTATGTTGTCATACACATGTTATGACATTTTTAATACGACTAGTCGTAAAGTACGCGTGTTGCGCGTATACCTCGTGTTGATAACAATTACTTTTTAAAAATAACATAAAAAACAACTACTCAGTAAAGTCCCACATAGTGGGGTCTGGAGAGGGTAATCTGTACGCAGGCCTTACCCCTACCCCGGAAAGGCAGAGAGGCTGTTTCCAATAGACCCTCGGCTCAGGAGGACGGAAATGTTAGAACTCTGTATTTGTAAAACAATTCTGGAGAAAATTAAATAACATAAACAGAATGTAAATGAAATAACAAAACCAATTCGAGCCCACTGAATTCACAGTGTTTCCTTAAGGAATTTGATCCCCTCCTAGTACCCAAGGTTATGGATTATTTCCTCCCAGGATAGAACGAATTACACACTGGTGTAGTGGTACTTCAAACCCCAGTGTTTCAGCGAACTCAAAGTTCGGTAGCAAATCACACTTACTTGCTTTCTTTGAAGATGAAAGTATGCAGAAAGAAGGAGGAGAACTCAGAAATTAGTATGTAAAATCTGAGAGAATGGACTTGTATTTATAGCCAAAGTTGGGCTGAAATCTGAAGAGGTGCAACTCTTCATAATGGCTGTTTTTGCAAAAACGCCCATAAAGTAAATGCCATGACATAATTGGCTATTTACTCAATAATAAAGAGGGAAAATTGAAGGGTAGTTAATTTCTGGATACTGAAATGGATTTAATATTAATATTTATTTTAATATTAATATTTTGTTATTAAAACAAATATTTAATAACATTTCTGTTAATATTTACTATTAACAAATAAATTTGATCCAAAAATTAATCTCTCGATCATTTGACCGAATCCGAGGCCGAGGCCGAGCCGAGCGACGACGACGACGGCGCGATGCTTGCTTTCTTCTCAACTCTTTATTAGCTAGAAGAAGAGCAATTGTTTATATACCCATCAAAAACCTTTTCATCTTTCTAGGTGGGACAATTAAGGAGGGAAACTCAAATATTACTCAAATATTTCATTTTCCCCTCCATTTCCCATTCACCCTATTTTAAACATTAATAAATCATTAATACTTTAAAAAAACCCGACAGGAAATAAACACGTTTTTTTTTTTAAATAACATAAATAATATTCAAAAGTTGTACTTGCATTATAAAATAAAAATTAACAAAAATTACATGTTCCAAAAATGATAAATACTAATCATGGACGCAAGTTTGGACGCGCTCTAAAAGACACAAACATGGTCAACTAATTGACAAAAGACGTCTTCTTTTATTATTTTTCTCGCAAAAAGTGTAGTAACTGTTCTGTTTCTTCAATCCTTACAAAATAATATATGAATTGTTTCCTATATTAAAAAAGAACAAATCATACAAAAGAAGAATACAACTATTGTATCTTGAAGAGAGCTTTCTTTCTCTGTCCAAACCATGTAACCATGTGCAACAATCATTGTAATGAAATTACTTACAGTTGATGCTTTCTAATCAAAGAACTACCGTTAATACTATCCTAGAAAGAGTAAAAATATGAAATTCATGTTAAAATCATAATTGCCATCTATTCTTTCAACCAATTCTCATAATTTTATTTTTGTATTTATATAATAAGTTCTCATTTAATTGAAATTTTTTAAGAGTACGTTTGATTTACTTACAAAAATTATCTTAACTTTTCATATCTGTAAAAATATTTTATGAGAAATAAGTTACAAAAATACTTTACATGTTTATTTTTCTAAAATATTTTGATATGAATTGTTTTTATTTTGGTTGTATGACTTAGAATGTCCAATTTTGTGTCAGAGAATGCAATAATTAAAAATAACTTGTATAATTGTCAATTGACATCCTTTTAATTTGCAATTATTAAATCAACATTATTAATTTGCTTTTACTTTTTCTGAACATAGAAAATATTCCCAAGATAACCTGTATGATATCAATAGTATATTTTGCAATGTAAATTATAATATAAACATAGTACTTATCAAAGAAATTAATATAAACATAGTCACAAGAAGTATATCGTCGTAACTCTATGTTTTAAAGAAGTAATATATATGATAAAAGGAACTATATGAAAAATTTGAACACAAAAAATGATCGGATAAGAAGGAGGGGAGGATTCGAAAGATTGTGATTGAAGTATAAAAGTATAACGTTTTCATGTTCATGCCATATATTTTTCTGGAATTCCGCGGCTCAAGATTAATGATATAATTAATTAGTAATTATTTATGGCAAAGAAAATAACGCATTATACTTTTTACATAGATAGCTAAATGGGAGTAACGCTAAAACATGACAAAGAAAAGGACTTCAAAATCTAAAAAATACTGAAAGTGGGCAAAATGTTTACATGTAATCGGTTAAAAAACTAATGTGCAAACACGCTAAACTATGAGAAAAAGAAAAGGACTTCTAAAATAAAAGGAACGAAAAGAAATCCTAAATGTAAGGAATATAATTAAACAATTATCCATAAATACTAAGAAAATAATTCAATGCATATTCCTAAATATTTGGAAAATAATTAAATGGCTATTGTCTCTAATATAAAATTAATTTTTAAATGATAAAAAAGACGAACGATATTTTGTGAAGGATCTTAGTATTTTTAATATAGTATATATATAGATAGATAGAGATATAGACAGATAGATAGAGATATTTCAGAAGACTTATTTTTTTTTCTTTTTTAAATTGCTTTCGAATTTTTGATTTCGGGAGACACAATCATAATAAGATGTAAAACTTCCCCCATCAGCGAAAACGAAAAATCAAAATTATATATTGTTCTTTGATGTTTGGCCAAAAAATTATATATTTAACTATTATTGTCTTATATTTTAATACTTTTAATAGTCTTTTGAGTATTGATTATATTACTTTATATTTAATATTATAATTTAACTGTATAGGAATACAATTATTTGCGATGTACCGATGCACCGCATCCAAGGAGAGGTGTCGTGGTACATGCTATTTGCAGATGATATTATATTGATTGATGAGACGTGTGTGAGCGCGCAACTAGAGGTATGGAGGCAGACCCTAGAATCTAAGGACCCGTTTGGCCATGAGTTTTGCCAAAATAAATTTGGGATTTATTTGGCAAACTCATGTTTGACCATAAAATTTGCCCACATTTTGGCAAAATTCCAAATCCCAAACTTCAAATCCCAAAATCCCCCCAATTGCTGATTTTGGGCCAAAATCCCAAAACTTGGGAATTTTGTACATGTTTTTCCAAAATAAAGTTGGGAAATATGTTTTGAAAACGTATGTCCAAACATATTTTCATCTTCAAACCAAACTTCACCCAAATCAAATTTTTCAAAGCAAATTTGGGAATCTATGACCAAACGCTAGCTAAAGGTTTTAAGTAGAGCAAGACCCAGACAGAATACTTGGAGTGTAAGTTCAGTGGCAAGACTCAAGGAGGGGAAGGTGAGGTCGTAGGTCATCCCTAGGAGAGGGAGTTTTAAGTACCTTGCAGGGTCTATTATTCAGGGGGTGGAGAGATTGATGAAGATGTCACACATCATATTGGGGCGCGATGGATGAAATGGAGACTAGCTTCCGGTGTTTTGTGTGACAAGAAGGTGCCACCGAAATTTAAGGGTAAGTTTTACCGAGTGGTGGTCAGACCAACGATATTGTATGAGGCGGTGTTAGCCAGTCAAGATCGCTCATGTCCAGAAGATGAAGGTAGCAGAGATGAGGATGTTGAAATAGATGTGCGGTCATACCATGTTAGATAGGATCAGAAATGAGGTTATTCGCGACAAGGTGGGTGTGGCCCCTATTGACGACAAGATGCGGGAAACGCGACTTATGTGGTTTGGTCATGTGAAGAGGAGGAGCATAGACGCCCCGGTGAGCAGGTTTGAGAGATTGACATTGGAGGGCCTACAGAGAGGTATCGGTAGGCCAAAGAAGATGTGGGGAGAGGTGATTAGGCAAGACATGTGCAACTTCAGCTGACCGAGGACATGACCCTTGATAGGAAGGTATGGAGATCGAGGATTAGGGTAGTGGAGTATGTAGTCTATAGTTCATAATAGTAGTATTGACACGCAGTCTCGCTTTCTGTTGATAGTAGATTTTTATGACTAACCATTATTTTCCTTCATTGTTGATCACCTTACTATCCTGTTATTTTTATTCTGCTTTTATATGGCTTCTTGCTATATTTTTATTAATGTGGTGCTTTTACTATGCTAATCCGAGGGTCTATTGGAAACAACATCTCTATCCTCACAAGGTAGGGGTAAGGTCTGCGTACACACTACTGTTTAACCAAAGAATTGGATTTTTTGCTCAAAGTTATTTTAAGAAGAACACGAGTTTCTGATAACCAAAGAATAAAATAGTATTTGTAAGTAAACTCGTAAATGGAAAACAATAAGATGCACAAAAAGTAAGTGTATTGCAATAGTCGTTTGAATGTCTTTACAAACTATATTTTACTCCCTTATATAGGGAATTTCTTGATATAACGCCTGGCCCTTTTCAGTAATTTGAGCATTAATAACTAATAATGGCATTAATGTAACGTTACAATGATTAACCG
The DNA here is from genome assembly GCA_005239495.1 of Nicotiana undulata. Taxonomy (NCBI): domain Eukaryota; kingdom Viridiplantae; phylum Streptophyta; class Magnoliopsida; order Solanales; family Solanaceae; genus Nicotiana; species Nicotiana undulata. The sequence continues at coordinate 97,707 of ML283433.1, read as the reverse complement.
TAACTGTCGCGTGAAGGTTTTGTAACGTTTGGCTCATTATTTGAAGATCTTTGAATCTGGCTTTTATTCTGTCCGGATTCATTGTGACCGTGTCTCTTCATTATCTCAATCAGGTTGAGATTCTCGTAGTTGATTACCCCGTGGGTATGTTATTCCGCGCCTCTTTGCCTCGTACCTCTTCATAGAGCCTTGTCCATTTGGCATGTTTTCATTGTTCCACGTAGATTGCTGAGTCATCACATTTGTTACACGTGTGAAACTCTTTCTTTTTTACCAATACAAATACCCTCCGCACACCTCACGGTATAAAATAATACTGAGTAAATTATTATTGTTATTGTTATTGTTATTGTTATATAAAAATAAAATAATATGAAGATGTAAAGCAAAATTAAATATAGCGCGAAAAAAATGAAATGGATGAAGACAGAGGAGGACACCATTTGGTGTTTGTCAGACAAAAGAGAGAATGAGATACAAAGCTAAGCAAAACTTAAAGCATTTGAGCGTGAGCGCTAGACTCAACCGTGACGCGCGGTCTGGACCTGCGTCGCGGTATTTTTATGATTTTGCTCGGAACAAGGTTATTTCAATTATGTATGGTCGTAACTCGTATAAAAAGGGTTTCAAACTTATTTTGAAGGAGGGCGTCTTTTAGAGTAACTTTTGACGAGAAGAGAGCACAAAGTCGCCATTGAGGTCGGGTTTTATCTTTTCTTCCACCAAAATTAGTACATTTTTATGTTTCTTCGTATGATTTGTTGTTTGGTTTCTATGTCTTTGTGAAGCTATACTTCACGTTTTAGGGTTGTGATTCTTTCATGAATATTGTTATTCGAAATTGATTTTGATTTCTTGATTTAATTATGGTATTGGTTTTTTATTCAATCCTGCGATTAATTATTTGATTGCTTGATCACCAACTAAATATTATCTACAAATCTAGAGTTGAACTCGAAAGTGGAATTCTAGGTTGCATATATGATTGAGTAGAGCATGATCTCGAACTCGGGCATCGAGGAATGGATTCGCGGTTAAGATAGATATATGCTAATTGTCTAGCTTGGTTACTATACGAGAATTATAAATACATTCTTGTTGATTCTAGCTCTATAGACATATAGGCATTGGGTTGGCTTGAATAGGCGAGTAGGAGATCGATAGATTCTTGTGAGCAGTATTAACCTCGTTAACCAATAAATTAGATAAAGTAAGTAGGCAATTCAACAGAAGAATACATTAAGTTTGTTAGATAACTCATAACCCTAGATCGTTTTCATTACATTGATAACATAAAAATCTGCTCTTCTTTAGTTTAAAGTTCATTATTTATTTTCTTTATTTTAATTAGCTTAGATTCAAACATTTTTAGGTTAATTCTTGTTTAGATAATTAGGATAGTCTAATTTAGTTAATAAGTAATAATAACTCGTGGATTCGACATCCGACTTTTAGTCGCTTTATTACTTGCCGGACGCGTATACTCGCGTGTACATTTGGCTGCAACATTCTTACAGGAATTTTTTATTGCAGATGCAATTTTGTTAATTTCAAATTTCTAATTTGCCTTGTCCATCGTTTCCTTTCATCTTTAGATGAAACAGATGAAAGTAGTAATTATGTTTATATGACTCTCTAGAGGGTCATACTAAAGGTGAAAGTTGTGTGTTGATAGCTCCAGCTACTGAAGATCACCAATTACTCCTATATATATCGCTAGTTTATTGTTTTTCTTTGGTTGAATATGAATACAACAACTATACAGTATAGTGCGCAAGGACACCATTATATGCGTGTCTCAAAGGCTAAAGGGAATTTTAAAAAACCAGCTTTTTGGTGAAGCACTGCTTCCATCTCTTGACCTCCATTGAAATGAAATGTTGTGCATGCAATGTCGATCTATTATTATAATTCGGCGGATATACAAAGTTGGGCGGAGTCGGGAATTGAAATCTTCGGTTCGGGACTGTAATCTGATTAAGTTACTGGGATCTAAATTGATTATTTGTACATATTTAATTAATTTGTTAAGATTGTTATAAATAATTATGTAATGATAAATGCCCATAGCTCATAAAGGAGTAATACCCATTACTATTCTCCATTATCTCCATATCTCCCACTATTCTAATATTTAAGGAGTTAAGATGTTAATTCTCATACCTCCATAACCTACTCATGATCTTCCTCCTTGCTCTAAAATATTTAATGTCATGTTTATGACATTCTTTTGCATACCTCTATGTAATAGTATAAATATAGGATGAGAGCTTATATTGTACACACTTGGAAAACACTTGAAATAAGAAAGTTTTATCTTCCTCTCTACATCTATTGTCTGTTTTATTGTTCATATTGTTACTTTGAGCTTAGTTTCTTAACAAAGACAAATATATAGTTTTGACCAAAGTCATTGCGTTTGGCCAAACCTGTAACACGTATGCTAGATCTGTTGTTTTTAAGCTTTAATTAAGCTTAAAATAGGATGAATGGAAATGGAGGGAAAAATGTAATATTTGAGTTTTCCTCCTTGACAAAGGGATATTGTCCCACATGAGAAGAGGAAAAGGTTTTTGGTGGATATATAAACAATTGCTCTTCTTCTAGCTCATAAAGAGTTGAGAAGAAGACAAGCCTCGCGCCGTCGTCGTCGTCACTCGGCTCGGATTCGGATTCGGTCAAATGATCGATTGATTAATCTTTTGGACCAAATTTATTTGTTAATAGTCAAATGATCGATTGATTAATTTTTTGGACCAAATTTATTTGTTAATAGTATTAATAAATTTTAAATTTTAAGTAAAATAATTATTAATAGCCATTTATGTTATGGTATTTATGCTATGGCCGTTTTGCATAAACAACCATTCTGAAGAGTTGCACTTCTTCAGTTTTCAGTCCAACATTGGCTATAAATACAAGTCCATTCTCTCAGATTTTCCATACGAATTTGTGTTCGCTGAAACATTGCGGTTTGAAGTACCACTACACCAGTGTGTAAGTCGTTCTATCCTGGGAGGAAATAATTCTAACCTTGGGTACTAGGAGGGGATTAAATTCCTTAAGGAAACACTGTGAATTCAGTGGGCTCGAATTGATTTTTGTTTCGTGTGCATTTCTGTTTATATGTTATTTTATTTTCTCCAGAATTATTTTACAAATACAGCGTACTAACAAGCTTAAGGAATTTAACCTTTTATTTTCTGTATTTGTGTTATATTTACTTTTCTGGAGATTAAAACCTTTGTGGTTTTCTGCTCCATTGGAGATTAAAATCTGCGTGATTTTAACGTTTGTTTGTGTCATTCTTTTACAGAAATGATGAATGACAACGGAAACCAAGCTGTTCCGATGGTAATTGCCAATGCCTCAACAAGCCGAACAACACCGGCAGCATTAGCACTGGCGGAAAAACTCGAAAAAAAATTCGGGATTGATTTCAAGCGGTGGCAGCATAAGATGTTCTTCTACCTGACTACTTTAAGTCTGCAGAAGTTCATCAAGGAAGATGTTCATGTTCTGCCCGATGAAACTTCAGATAATGAATGCTTTCTCGTGATTGAGGCATGAAAGCACTCTGATTTTCCGTGCAAGAATTATATTCTTAGCGTACTGGAGGACGCTTTGTATAACGTCTACAGTGGCGTGGAAACGTCAAAAGAACTATGGATTGCGCTTGGAAAGAAATACAAAACTGAAGATGTCGGGTTGAAGAAATTCGTTGCCGCTAAGTTTTTGGACTACAAAATGGTAAATAACAAGTTTGTTATTACCCCAAGTCCAAAAATTGCAAGTGATTATTCAAAATCTCCTTGCTGAAGGTATAAGTAGAATTAATAATAATGTTGGTAGTATTAATTTTATTATGTTTACTATCAGTATTTTCATTAAAGGTCTTGTCATCAATGACGTTCCAAGTAGTAGCGATAATTGAGAAGTTGCCTCCATTGTGGAAGGACTTCAAAAATTATTTGAAACACAAACGCAAGGAGATGTCCCTTGAAGATCTCATTGTTCGGTTGAGAATCGAAGAGGAGAGAGGCCGTGGAAACTCAACAATAATGGGAGAAAATATTGTTGAAGATGCTCCTCAAAATAACAAAAAGAGGAAGAAGGCTTGTGGACCGAAAAACAACCCAAGCAAGAAGCGGTTCAATGAAAATTTCTACAACTGTGGGAAAGCTGGACACAAATCTACGGATTGTCGTGCTCTGAAGAAAGACAAGAAGAAGGGCCAAGAAAACATGGTTGAAAAGCATGATGATGTTGATGACTTATGTGCCATGCTTTCCAAATACAACCTGGTGGGAAATCCTAAGGAGTGGTGGCTTGATTCTGGAGCCACTCGCCATGTTTGTGCTGTTAGAGAAACTTTTGCTACATATGCTCATGTTAGACCCGAAGAGACGCTTTCTATGGAAAATGTTGCAACGACCAAATTTGAAGGATGTGGGAAGATATTTCTCAAAATGACTTCTGGCAAGGTGTTGACTTTGAACAACGTCCTTCATGTTCCCGAGATTAGGAAGAACTTAGTCTCTGCTAGACTTCTTGTTAAGAATGGGTTTAAATGTGTTTTTGTATCCGATAAGATTGTAATAAGTAAGAACGAAATGTTTGTAGGAAAAGGTTACCTCACTGAGGGCCTTTTCAAGATGAATGTAATGGTGGTTGAAAATAATAATAAAATTTCAGATTCGTCTTACTTATTTGAGTCAAATGAATTATGGCATATACGTTTGAGTCATTCCAATTATAAAACCTTGCGGAAAATGATTAACTTGGAAGTATTGCCTATGTTTGAATGCGATAAATCAAAATGTCAATTATGTGTGGAATCTAAGTATGTTAAACATCCTTATAAGTCAGTTGAAAGGAATTCAAATTCTTTAGACTTAATTCCCACAGATATTTGTGAAATGAAGTCAATACCATCTTGCGGCGGAAAGAAGTATTTCATAACTTTTATTGACGATAGCACTCGATATTGCTATGTTTACTTACTTAATAGTAAATATTAAGTAATAGACGCATTCAAGCAATACAAAAATGAAGTTGAAACGCAACTTAACAAGAAAAGCAAAATGATAAGAAGCGATATGGGTGGTGAATATGAATCTCCTTATGAAGAAACATGTTTAGAATATAGAATTATTCATCAAACAACGGCCCCTTACACACCCCAATCCAATGGGATTGCGGAAAGAAAGAATCGTTCATTAAAGGAGATGATGAACACATTGTTGATAAGTTATGGTTTGCCATGGAACTTGTGAGAGGGAAACCCTTCTTACCGCTAATCGAATATTAAATCGAGTGCCCCATAGCAAAACACAATCCATTCCATATGAAAAATGGAAATGAAGAAAGCCCAACTTGAATTATTTTAAAGTGTGGGGGTGTTTGACAAAAGTGGAAGTTTCTAAACCCAAAAGGGTAAAAATAGGACCGAAAATCGTTAATTGTGTTTTCATAGGATATGCGACCAATAGTAAAGCATATTGATTTCTGGTTCATAAATCAGAAAATCCTGACATCTATAATAATACGGTTATAGAATAAGATAATGTTGAGTTCTTTGAAAATATATATCCGTATAAAAAGGAATGTGAGTCGATTGGTGAAGAATCTAAACGACCTCGGGAAGAAGCAAAATAAAGTATATCTAATCAGGAGGATCCAAGACGTAGTACACGTCAAAGAACATCTACTTCATTTGTACCAGATTTTGTGACTTTCTTATTAGAGAATGAGCCTCGAACATTTAAAGAAGCTATGTCTTCTTAGGAATCATTGTTTTGGAAAGAGGCAGTCAATAGTGAAATGGAATCCATATTGAACAACCATACGTGGAAAGTGGTTGATCTTCCTCCTGGAAATAAACCGTTGGGTTCTAAATGGATATTTAAGAAGAAAATGAAAGATGATGGCATATTGATAAATATAAGGCAAGACTTGTGGTCAAAGGGTATAGACAACAAGGACTTGACTATTTTTATACATACTCTCCAGTTACAGGAATTATGTCCATACGAATGTTAGTAGTGTTAGCTGCAGTTTATGGTGTTGAAATTCATCAAATGGACGTTAAGACGGCATTCTTAAATGGAGAGTTGGAGGGAGAAATTTACATGGAACAACCTAAAGGGTTTGTGGTTCCAGGTAAAGAAAAGATGGTATGAGACTTGTTAAGTCCCTTTACGGACTAAAACAAGTACCCAAACAATGGCATGCGAAATTTGACTAAATAATATTGTCAAATGGTTTTAAGATAAATGAATGTGATAAATGTGTATACATTAAAAATGTTCCAAATCACATAGTCATTGTTTGCTTATATGTGGATGATATGCTGATAATGAGTAATGACATTGCAAACATAAATGCTACTAAGCATATGCTAACCAGCAAGTTTGATATGAAGGACTTGGGAGTTGCTGATTTAATTATGGGAATTAAGATCCATAAGACTCCTCAAGGTCTGGCATTGTCACAATCTCACTATATTAAGACAGTACTTGAAAAATTCAAGCACTTAGGCTTTAAAGTTGCAAAGACTCCAATTGATGTGAATCTTGTATTAGCAAAGAACAAAGGCTAGAGCATATCACAATTGAATTATGCTCGTGTGTTGGGATGCTTAATGTACATCATGAATTATACACAACCAGATATAGCTTGTGCTATAAGTAAATTGAGTCGATACACGAGCAATCCAGGTCAATCTCATTGGATGGCAATGAAACGAGTTTTGGGGTAATTAGTACATACTCAGGACTTTGCTTTACACTACAGTAAATATCCTGCGTTCATTGAGGGATACTGTGATGCAAATTGGATCACCGGATCAACTGATTCCAAGTTCACAAGTGGATATGTATTCACTATTGGTGGAGGAGCGGTATCTTGAAAGTCGTCCAAACAAACTTGTATTGTTCGCTCTACAATGGAGGCTGAGTTCATAACCTTAGACAAAGCTGGTGAAGAAGTTGAATGGCTCCGGAATTTCTTGGAATACATTCCATTTTGACCCAAACCGTTGGCACCAATATGCATACATAGTGATAATCAAGCGGCAACTGGAAGGGCCGGGAGCGTTATGTATAACGGTAAATCTCGTCATATACAACGAAAACATAAAACTGTTAGGCAATTACTCTCTAGAGGAATTATCACAATTGACTATGTAAAGTCAAGTGATAATGTGTTGGATGCACTTACAAAATGCCTAACTAGAGAGGTAGTTGAGAAATCATCAAGGGGAATGCTACTATGGCCGAGAAAAAGTCATAGTGGCGGTAACTCTACCTAGAATACCGGAGATCCCAAAATCTAGGTTCAAGGAGATCAAACAAAGTCATTGATGACGGTTCAACATTGTCAACAAAACTTTTGGTCCATTCTCGTGATGAGACAATGTTCAGTATCAAGGATAAAGCATTAAGGCTTTTTAATGATTTCTAAATATGATACGGGGTATATCAAATAGTGTATCTATGGGATGACACATTTAGGAATCACCTATGTAAGTGTGAAGTGTTAGCCGCTTCAAGGAGAATTTTGCAAGGCCCGTTCTCTACGCACTTATGAAACCAGGCAGTGTTCATGGCTGTAACGAACACAACAATGAGAACCAAAGACAGTTATGGGGTGGTTGTGCGTCTTATGGTTGTCTAGGTATATACCAAAGTTCAACGGTTCAAAGATATCAAATCTACCGATTGATCGAGTATATCCGACATAAGTTCACTACGGAAAGTTCAAATGGAAACCTACTTATCCAGATACAATTAATCCTTGCTTGTGAATCACACAGTTTTTCATGAATATTTCTGTGATATAGCCATTCCCCATTCATGTGGGGGATTGTTGGATTTTAAGCTTTAATTAAGCTTAAAATAGAGTGAATGGGAAATGGATGAAAAATGAAATATTTGAGTTTCCCTCCTTGAAAAAGGGATATTGTCACACATGGGAAGAGGAAAAGGTTTTTGATGAGTATATAAACAATTGCTCTTCTTCTAGCTCATAAAGAGTTGAGAAGAAGGCAAGCCTCGCGCCGTCGCCGTCGTCGTCACTCGCTCAACTTCGACTTCGGCTTCGGTCAAGTGATCGATTGATTAAATTTTTAGACCAAATTTATTTGTTAATAGTAAATATTAACAGAAATGTTATTAAATATCTGTTTTAAAAACAAAACATTAATATTAAAATAAATATTAATATTAAATCTGGTTCAATTACCCGTTTAGTTTTTCAGTTTTGTGACTGAAAATTAACCTCCCTCTTCAATTCTCCCAGCTTATTGTTGAGTAAACAGCCATTTATATTATGGCATTTATGCTATGGCCGTTTTGCATAAACAACCATTCTGAAGAGTTGCACTTCTTCAATTTTCAGCCCAACATTGGCTATAAATACAAGTCCATTCTCTCAGATTTTCCATACGAATTTATGAGTTCTTCTCCTTTCTTCTGCATTATTTTTAACTTCAAAGAAAGCAATAGTAAGTGTGATTTGATACCGAACTTTGTGTTCGCTGAAACACTGGGATTTGAAGTACCACTACACCACTGTGTAATTCGTTCTATCCTGGGAGGAAATAATCCATAAACTTGGGTAGTAGGAGGGGATTAAATTCCTTAAGGAAACACTATGAATTCAATGGGCTCGAATTGATTTTTGTTTCTTATGCATATCTGTTTATATGTTATTTTATTTTCTCTAAAATTATTTTACAAATACAGTACTAACAAGATCCACCTCTGATACAAAGCGAAGTAGATCTACCCTTTGGATAGGGGTCACCGGTCCTCGATAACTTTGAAAATAATTGTATATATCTCAAATTACAGGTAGTATATATTTTGATTGGTCCCTTTAGATTCGTATGCATTAATTATTCGATTTAGGGGGCACAACTGCCTGGATTCGGCTCAGGTCAAAATATACCGCTCAGTTCAACACAAATGAAATCAGCACCCGTAATAAAGCTGTGTGAGAAAATTTATAAGTGGTAAGTGAAATTAGAGAGAATTTCACATTAGAATAATTGGGCTCCCTACTTTTCAATTTTATAGCCCATATTTCAATTTACAACCAACTAGCCCAAAAATAATAGGCTAAGATTCAACATTCTCCAATAGGTTCTCAAATTATTATTTTATTTTTAAAAAAGATTCTCAAGCTTTTAAGTTAATTTTCGAATTAGTAACTGTGACTCAAATATTAGTTCAACAAACCAAATCCATTTGGGTGGTGAAAATTAGATTTTTAGCAAGCTTAAATATGTGAGTTTAAATTTCGAATTTGATTTTGTGAGAAATTTTGAGTGAGTGATATTTAGACTTGTTAGAAATAGTATAAGGAGGTTGTATATAAATTTTGAAGTCATTTAATGGAGATTTGAATTAGTTTTGAACAAGAATTGCAACTGAAAATCGTGGAAGAAGTTAGTCTTCAGACGCTTGTATAAATGTGTATAAAAGTGTATAAGATGTGTTTATACACTCATATACACTATTATACAAGATTATACATACTTATACAAAAAACTGACTTCGTCTTCTTCCTTGTGTCTTCTCTGGAATTTAATTCAAATCTTGCTCAAACCTACTCCAAATCACTTCAAATTTAAATTTGAACTCCTTTTGATATTTTCAATCAATTGGAACAACACCCAATCCAAAAAAACTAACAAACTAAAAAAAAACCCATTTTCGAAAGCAAAGCTTTGAATGGTGTTCAATGGTATACTTCTACTCTTCAATTTTCTTACATTGCAACCAGGTGACACAAGAGGAGAAACAGAAAATATACGGTCCCTTGAAGCATACGTAGAAGATGTGAGAATAAGAGAGAGCGAAAATAATGGTTGTAAGAACACATATTTAATTCCATATTTTTTAGAAGCAATAGTTGTAAGAACACATATTTTGAATTTGCTAGTGCTTTCAAAATATGTACAATATGAGCTAGGATGAATAAACCTTTAAAACATGGGCCATTTTTTGTTATGTTGTGAAGTCATGTGTATTTCTTGTAAGTCTTTCTTGAAATTAGACTAGGCAGTGCACGCAAGAGCGAGGAATGGTTTTTGGTAATTATCTAAGGAATTAAAATGGTTTGAGGACGTAAAAAGAAATCTGAGCTTTTGTAAAAAAAAATTACTTATGTTTCCATTAAATTTTCAGGATAGTAATCAATTAAGCCAGTTCATAAAACCATTCATTGAGTGAGAGAAAGAGAGCGAGAAAGTCAATGGTGGTCCAAGATTCCAAGAAGGTAAGGATCATCTGAAGTACAGTGAATCACATGTTAATATAAATGGAATTTTTCACGTGGAAATTGAGTGTGGTGGTGGCTTTATTTTGAGCATGCCGACCCTTTATGCATTTTGGAAGGTCGACCAATCACTTTCAGACTAGAAAAGTCAAGAGAGCATAACAAGAAAAAGTGAGAGTTATGTATTCAGACGATAAAAACTTATCGGTATCGGATGTTTACATCCAATGATCCAATTATATTAATTTAACAGGATTAAGTGATTTTATTATATGAAAATATATATTTATTAAACATAATTAAGTGAGAATATGTTTGCAAACGGTATACGGTCGAAATCGGAGAGCTCGATTTCGGAAACTTATTAATCATACTTCGAGTCCAAGATCAAAATACTCGAAGTTAGAATCGAGCCTGGCTGGGATGTGCGCACCTCGAGAAGCAAATCGGAGACCTGACATGGTCTACCTCGAAGACAGTACAGATTCGATGACACTCAAGAGGCGGGAATCTCTCAAGGACACGTGAGTTAGAGCGTGAGTTGTGAGATAAGGTTTGTACGAAATAATACAAATCCATACTAGGGTGTTATACAACTGTACCAATAGTATTCTCTGCCATAATTCGAAATGTACCATATTAGGGTTTTCTCCTCCTATATAAAAGGGACTCCAATCATTTGTAACAACAATATCATACACTGCAATAGAATATTCTACTCTGCTTTTCTCGTTTATTGTGCTCTACAATTATTCTTCAGCTTTATTGCTCTTAATCTATTGCTCATACTTTATTGCTCTTAACTCACCTCGAGACTCCAGAGGCTATCGAGCTCGAGGTCCCTATTCCTTCAGCAACACTGGTTTGGTTCATCATTTCTTCTCAATTACACTCAGTATTTCTTGTCCATTTACTAGTATTGGAATAAATCACATATTTTTAGAACCACAAATCAAATATAATTGTTACTACTATTTTCTAGGTAAACACTTTGGCGCCCACCGCGGGGCTAAAGATAATAGTGATTATTTTAGTGCTAGTTTTCTGATAACACACGCTGTTCTTCACACTTTTTCGTGTCCAAGATTCTTTGATTTCAGGATTAAAATATGTCTAACTTAGCAAACACACAAGTACATGGAAAAGACGGCCTCGAATTCCATGGAGAAAACAATGCAACAACTTCAGGGACCGGTGTACCACTGCTTAACCCTGGGGTAACACCAACACCAAACCCAGTCGACGTCGGTTCACACATTGCTTTGCACGTCGACTAGGGCACTGATATTGAAGGAAATGTACGCAGAGGAGACCAACCTGACGCACAAAGGACACATGCTCGAGAAGAAAGAGAATTCAGCCTACAAGTAATTTTTGAAATGTTGCAAGCACAACAAGTTGCTATCGCTGAGCTGCAGAGTCAACAAAAGACTCCAAGTGGAGCAGGACAAGAAATAGCTCCTCGAGTTGAACCAACCCCTGAGAGATCAAGCAACAATGGGTCGGTAATTGACCCCACTATCATGAAAATGCTCGAGGAACTCACTAAGAGGATCGAGTCGTGAGAAAAAAGGATTGAAGACAACGATAAGAAGGTGGAAACCTACAACTCGAGGGTCGGCCAGATACCGGGAGGACCTCCAATTTTGAAGAACATGATTCAACGAAGTTTGTACAAAAATCATTCCCCCCGAGTGCGGCCCCAAATCCTATTCCGATGAAGTTTCGGATGCCAGACATCCCAAAATACAACGGGACCACCAATCCCAACGAGCACATTACCACGTACACTTGTGGTATAAAGGAGAATGATTTGAAGGACAACTAGATCGAGTCTGTGCTATTAAAGAAATTTGGAGAAACCTTGTCCAAAGGGGCCATTATGTGGTACCATAACATGCCTCTAAATCTACTGATTGTGGAAGACTCGTTTGTAAAGGCACATGCTGGTGCCATAAAGGTTGCTACAAGGAAGTCCGATGTATTCAAAATCAAGCAAAGGGAGAACGAGATGTAAGGAAACTTGTATCCTGGTTCCAGTTGGAACGAATGGAATTACCACCAGTCTCCGATGACTGGCCTGTACAAGCTTATACTCAAGGGCTGAATGAACGGAGTTCGATAGCTTCGAGGCAGCTGAAGCAGAACTTGATCGAGTACTCTGCCGTGATTTGGGCGGATGTGCATAACAGGTACCAGTCAAAAATTAGGGTCGAGGACGACCAGTTGGTAGCCCTCTCGGGCTCAGTTTATCTAAGAAGGCTACTAGCAAAGGAATTAAGAAATGCAGACAGGGAGCCAAGGCCGAACAAGGAAAGATATCAGCCATACATCGAAGATAGAAGGAACACTTCGAGGCGCAACATACCTCGAAACGATCGAAGAGCAGATCGAGGTCATAATTTCCAAGGAATCATGAGTAAGACCGGGTTCGATACTCGGGACTGATGGAGGCGCCCCGATTATCAGAATACAACTTCACCATCGATACTTCAGTCATCGCATCAGCCATTGGCAAGATTAGAGACACTAGATGGCCTAAGCCCATACAGACCGATCCTTCTCAGAGGAACCCTAACTTAATGTGCAAGTATCATGGTACTCACGGTCATAGGACTGAGGACTGCAAACAGCTTAGAGAGGAGGTAGCCCGATTGTTCAACTAGAGGCACCTTCGAGAAATTCTCAGCGACCGGGCAAAGAACCATTTCCGAGAAAGGGATGCAAATAGGAAAAATGAACTGTAAGAGCCCCAACATGTCATTCACAATGATCATCGATGGAGTCGACGTCCCACAGGGACCCATATTCAAACAAACCAAAGTATCTATCACAAGGGAGAAAGCGGACTCGGGAATACATACCCGAGGATACTGTCACATTCAGCGAGGAAGACATCAAAGCCTTATCTCAGCCTCATAATGATGCACTGGTAATTTTTATATTTTTAAATAAAGTTCAAGTTAAACGTGTTCTCATGGATCCAGGTAGCTCAGCAAATATAATTAGATCGAAGGTCGTGGAGCAGCTCGGGCTTCTTGACCAAATCATACCCGCCTCTCGAGTCTTGAATGGGTTCAACATGGCAAGTGAAACGACGAAGGGTGAAATCATCCTCCCATTCAACGTGGGCGTAACCATACAAGACACCAAGTTTCATGTCATCGAAGGTGACATGAGGTATAATGCTCTACTTTGAAGGCCATGGATCCATAGCATGAGGGAAGTGCCATCAACCCTTCATCAAATGATGAAATTCCCAACAAAGGATGGCGTGAAAATAGTATATGAAGAGTAGCATGCAGCCAAAGATATTTTTCAGTGCACGATTTGGCGCCAGTCTCGACACCATCCACATCGTAAAAGTCGAAGGACAAACAAGTGGCCAAATAGCAATCACAACCCATACCCTCGGTCTAGCCCGAGGGACAGGTGATCGATGAACAGGTGGTCGAGGACGATGAAGAAGATTTCCCACCCGTCAAGCCTTCGTTTCCCCCGAGGAATCAGATGTGACGAAGTCCACGATCGAAGAAATCGAGCAGGTGATATTGATCGAGCACCTGCCGGAACAGAAGGTATACCTGGGGACGAGGCTAATCCCCGAACTCAGGAAAAAACTCATTCAATTCCTTATCAATAACATAGATTTCTTTTCTTGGTCCTACTTAGACATGACAAGGATCCCACCGGAGATAACCACCCATCGACTAAGTGTCGATCCTAGATTTAAGCCGGTGAAGCAAAAGAGGAGACCTCAGTCCGAGTTAAAACATGCATTCATCAAAGATGAGGTAACCAAACTTCTCAAAATATGATCCATTAGGGAATTAAAATATCCGAATGGCTAGCTAACGTAGTGGTAGTCCCTAAAAAGGGAAACAAACTCTGAATTTGTGTAGATTACAAAGATTTGAACAAAGCATGCCAAAAAGATTCTTTTCCACTGACCAACATCGATCGATTGATCGATGCTACGGCCGGCCACGAGATCCTTACTTTTATCGATGCCTACTCCGGGTACAATCAAATTCAAATGATCCCGGAGGACCGGGAAAAACCTCGTTTATCACTAAGTATGGTACTTATTGCTCTAACGTAATGCCCTTCGAGCTAAAAAATGCGGGAGCTACATATCAACGCCTAGTTAATAAGATGTTAGAACATCAAATAGGAAAATCTATGGAGGTTTATATTGATGACATGCTAGTTAAGTCCCTGCGCGTAGAGGACCACTTGACCCATTTGCAGGCAACGTTCGATATCTTAAGAAAGTACAACATGAAACTCGACCTTGAGAAGTGTGCTTTCGGAGTCGGCTCGGGCAAGTTATTAGGTTTCATACTTTCGAATAGGGGGATCGAGATCAACCCCGATAAAATCAAAGCCATCGAGGAAATCACCATCGTAAATAATGTGAAAGCCGTACAACGGCTAACCGGAAGGATACCTGCCCTAGGCTGGTTTATATTGAGGTATTCAGATCGGAGCCATCATTTCTTCTCCCTACTCAAGAAGAAAAACAACTTTGCATGGACTCCGGAGTGTCAACAAGCTTTGGAAGAATTAAAACGGTATCTCTCGAGCCCACCTTTGCTCCATACCCCTAAGGAAGATAAAACACTATACTTGTATTTAGCCGTTTCCAATGTGGCGGTAAGTGGCGTGTTGGTTTGAGAAGAACAAGGTACGCAATTTCATGTCTATTATGTAAGTCGGACCCTAGGAGATGCTGAAACCAGGTATCCGCATTTAGAAAAATTAGCGCTTGCACAGTAAGTGCTTATAGGGAGTTGAAACCATATTTTCAATGTCATCCTATATGTGTATTAACTACATATCCACTTTGAAACATCCTGCATAAGCCCGAATTATCTGGCCGATTGGCCAAATGGCCATCGAACTCGGAGGGTATGATATCGAATATCAACCCCGGACGGCTATCAAGCCTCAAAATTTGGCAGTCTTCGTGGACGATTTTACGCATGTCCTCGTACCTGAAGTAGAAAAGGAACTCTTGCTAAAAATAGGCACATCATCGGAGGTATGGACCCTCTTCACAGTCGGTGCCTCGAATGTGAAAAGGTCAAAATTGACTAACAATAAGGCCGAGTATGAGGCCATGATTACAGGTCTCGAACTAGCCAAAGGCTTGGGAGCAGAGGTCATCGAGGCAAAATGAGACTCTCTTTTGGTAGTAAATTAAACTAAGTAAACGGGAGCTTTGAGGTTCGAGAAGATAGAATGCAAAGATACTTAGACAAACTTTAAGTGACACTGCATCACTTTAAAGAGTGGACGCTGGTCCACGTACCTCAAGAACAGAATAGCGAGGTCGATGCACTCGCAAACTTGGGGTCATATGTTGAAGAAGATGATATTGTCCCGGGGACTACCATTCAATTATCAAGGTTGGTGATCGAAGAAGGCCGCGCGGAGATTAATTCAACAAGTTTGAAGTGGGATTGGAGGAATAAGTACATCGAATACTTAAAGCATGGGAAACTCCCCTCGAACCCAAAAGAGTCGAGAGCACTCCGAGCCAAAGCAACTCGATTCTCACTCGATGAAAATGGAATGTTATATAGAAGAACCTTCGATGGACCACTGGCAGTATGCTTGGGACTGGGGAACACTGATTATGTGCTACGGGAAATCCACGAAGGCACTTGTAGGAACTATTCTGGTGCCGATTCTTTGGTTTGCAAGGTGATCAGAGCAGGGTATTACTGGGATAGTATGGAAAATGATACCAAGAAGTTTGTTCGAAGGTGTGATAAATGCCAAAGATTTGCACCGATGATCCATCAACCCGGTGAACAACTTCATTTGATCATATCCCTATAGCCATTCATCAAATGGGGGATGGATATTGTCGGCCCCCTACCAACGACACCATGTAAAGCTAAAATAAGTTTATGAATGACTACTTCTCGAAATGGGTAGAAGGCAGGCCTTCGAAAAAATAAGAGAAAAGGAAGTCATCGACTTCATTTGGGACCACATCATATGCCAGTTTGGGATAACCGCCAAGATAACATACGATAATGGAAAACAGTTCATCGGCAGCAAAGTGACGAAATTCCTCGAGGATCATAAAATCAAAAGGATCCTATCAACGCCTTATCACCCAAGTGCAAATGGACAAATCGAGTCCACAAACAAAACCATCATCCAAAACATAAAGAAGAGGTTAGATGATGTGAAGGGGAAATGGAGAGAAGTGCTTCTCGAGGTACTATGGGCATATCGAACGACGTCAAAGACAAGCACGGGGGAAACCCCATTTTCTTTGGCATATGGGTCTGAGGCATTGATCCCAGTCAAAGTCGAGGAACCGAGCGTCAGGTTTCAGCATACCACCAAGAACTCGAACAACGAGGCCATGAACACTTCCCTTGAGCTACTAGATGAAAAGCGTGAAGCCGCGTTAGTTCGAATGGACGCTCAAAAACAAAGGATCAAGAGGTACTACAACAGAAGAACGAACCTTCGCTACTTTGGAGTCGGTGACTTAGTTATAAGGAAAGTCACCCTCAATACTCGAGTCCCAAATGAAGAGAAGCTAGGCCTTAATTGAGAGGGACCATACTGTGTCCTTAGAGTCGTAGGCAAAGGATCCTACAAACTTAGGGCAATGGAAGATGAGCAACTACCAGACAATTGGAATATATCATTGCTCAAACGCTATTACTAGTGAGGTATAACCTTCTCCCTTTTCCATTTGCATTTAAAACTAAGTCCTTGCAGGTGTTCGATTGGAAATATCGAGGCACCCTTCAGCTCGAAGACCTTGGGTTTTAAAGCATACGTTGAACTCTTTTTCCGTTAGATCGGGTTTTATCCCAAATGGGTTTTACCGACAAGGTTTTTAACGAGGCAACACTTATATGCTACCTGAGGAAAACTCAAAAAGTATTCAAGGCATCTTTTCAATCAACCCTGAATACTGGGGGGCATCACCCTCGGAGGTTACATTTTCGAAATAAACAATTCATGTCAAGAGGGCCTCGATAGGAAAACGATGTGATGGGCCAAACGGTAAAATGAACCGTGTCCATGTAGAGCAGTCGAGGCCTCAACGGAAAAACATGTACGCATGTATCAATCATTCAAAGTAGCACTACTACATAAAAATACTTCATGCCTCAAAGAAGTCTACTATTTTGTCATTTATATTTCCACATGAAACGACTCAAGGGCCAAAACCTCCAATGCACCCGAATGCTCGGGGAGTGTCTTCGACAATCACCATATCGAGTAATCAAAAACTCGAACCTATAAGACCTCGAGGAGGCACACTCAAACCTATAAAACCTCAAGGAGGCATGCTCGAACTCATAAGACCTCAATGAGGCATACTGGAACCTATAAGACCTCAAAGAGGCATGCTCAAACTCATAAGACCTCAATGAGGAATATTGAAACTTATAAGACCTCAAAGAGGTGTCCCCTCGATATTAAGGCCAAGGCCATATCTTTCGGGGACTAAAGGCTACGCCATATGAAAGACTACGGTCATATGAAAAGGCTACGGCCGAAATAATGCAACTCGGAGACATCCGACTTCCGCCATAAAACTAAAGTCCTTCAAATACTTTGAAAGCCCGATTAAATTAGGCTACCCTCGGAAAAAGCAACGGGGCTTCGATAAAATCAGCCCTCGAATAATATGAAGGCTTAAAAAGTGTTAGCCTTCGAAGAACACTCAAAAGGTATTTGATGACCGTTGCACATCGATTTTCAAATGAGGTTCCAATCAGTCGAACTATCAAAAAATTGGACGAATACAAATACATACCAAGGCATAGCAAATTTTTTACTAAGTCTTTAGCCAGAAAGAGGGAAAATCGTAGCCATTCTAGAGGCCAAATTGTCCCAACCTAAAAGATCTTAAGGGCCAACCTAAAAGAGCCTAAGGGCCAACTTAAAGAGCCTAAGGGGCGATATTTTAAAGCCTAAGGGACAATACTTAAAGAACGTAAAGGCCGAAGCATGTCGTGCTCGAGACCTTACTTAGCTCGGACTCAAAGTCCCTTCACCCCGAGCTAATGTCAAACCAACTCAAACCTCACCTATTATCGATCATCGATCAAAACACAAAACCTAAGGGTTTTATATTCCAAGTCCGAAATAGAACTGACCGTCAACAAAATTCATTCCTTAAGAAAAGACAAAACGGAAATTAACACAAAATGAAGATGAAACAAAGATTCTTTATATTCAGATGATGATCCAAAAGTATGTTTACAAAACTCCCACATGGAGCCCTTACACAAAAGAAAGAAAATAAAAGAAGCTTAGTCTACTATCAGGGTCACTCGATCGGAGGCAGTTTCCTCAGGAGCTACATATTCGATGGTTTGACCTTCGGCTGCTTGATCTTCGGGGGCCTCTTCCTCCTCGGAGAATTCATCTTCGTCCTCCCCACTCTCGGAGCCACTGTTAGAATCCTCATCGGTAGAGAGTAATGTCGCTGCCTCTTCTTCCAAGGCCTTCACATTCTAGATTTCGGTAGAAAGATCAAAGCCTTTGGCATGGACCTCTTCGAGAGCTTGCCTTCGATATTCCAACCGAGCATGATTGAGGCACGTGTTATCTTGAGCTCGGCTACAACAGATACCTTCTTAGCCCAAGCATTGATAGCAGCAGCATCAGTCCGATATGTAGACATGAGTGCATCAGCTTCGAACATAACTTTGGATAATTCAGCGGCCGACTTGGTATGAAGCTCCTTATATTACGACTCTCCTCTTTTGCACTTTGAAGTTGGTTCTCAACCGAGGTCAGCTTTTCCCGAAGAGTATCCTTATCGGAGGCTAAATCATCCATGCGTTGCTTCAACCCGAGGTTTTCAACATCTTTGATCTTAAGCTCCTCCCAAAGTTGCCACACCAGATCGTCCTTCTGCTTAAGCTGCAAAAATCAAGTTGCAACATTAGATATCGAAAACAAGTAAGCATAAAATGAGCCCAAAAAGGCTATATTACCTGCTCAACGAACTCTATCTGCTCTTGGTATGCCTTCTCCGAATGTGCTCGAAGGTCGTTGAGTTCCCCCTCTCTTTTGACATATAGACCCTTGAGTTCATACGACTCTAACATGAGCCTCCTGGGATTATCCTCACAATGAGCAAGCTCAGCTCGAGACTTCGTAAAAGCTTGATCGAAGAGCATCACAGCCTAAAAAACAAAGGAAAGAGGTCAGGAAAGCAAGAATCAAACTCTGAATATAGTTGTTAAGTCAAAGTTTACCTACTTTTGAAGCTTCTCGGCCTCTTCGAATATGAACGAGGTGTCAAGGTCGGGGCCCTCCTCAATCCCGGCAAGGCATTCTCCGAAGATATCATTCTCCCTGTGGGATGCCCCCACATCAGGAGTCTTCATATCTTGGGCATCCCGTATTTGCCCCTCTGAAAAAGACGGGACTGGTGGAGAGTCATCCACATCAATTACCTCGAATGGTTCGACCAAAGCCTTCTCTCTCCTTCGAGGTGCCTTGGGGTTGGGTTCTTCGGGCTCTCCGACCAAGTTCTTTTCACACTATGCGAACGCGTTGTAACTCACGCGAATGCATAGCGCAAATTGGGAGAGGGCAGGTTTACACTATGCGAACACATAGAACCAGATGCGAACACGGAGCCTTAGAAGCTTACTCTAAGCGAACGCACCCGTCCAGCCGCGATCACATAGAATAGGAAGGGCTGGGGGCTGGGGTTATCATTAACACTGTGAGAACGCATCCCTTGTGATGCGAACGCGATGAGCAGGGGAGGGGCATCCTATGTGAACGCAAAGGGCTTGTCGCGAACGCATAGAACACTTTTTGCCCAGTCTTTTAAAAATAGTAGCCAAAACGAGATATCTTCAATTTTTCATAACTCTTTTACTAAAACTCAAACTTGGGCGATTTTTGAAGAGGGATTTCACCACAAAATGTTCTTAGACTTATTTTCTTCAATTTCCATCAACACCCATAAGATTTCTAGGCCTAAATCATGTTCTTAAGGGTAGAAAATTAGGGATTTGGGTAGAATTAGGGATTTTTGAATAATTAGAATTTAGACCTCGTTTTAGGGTCGGATTCCGAAACTAATTACATATTCGGGCTCGTGAATGAATGGGTGATCGGGTTTTGGTCCGAACCTCGTGTTTTGACCAAGTAGGCTCGGGGTCGATTTTTGACTTTTTGGGAAGAATGATAGAAAACCTATAATTAACCATTGGGATTGAATTATTTAGCATTTATTGACGTTATTAAGTTAATTATGTCTAGATACAAGTGAATTGGGGTCAAATTCAAAAGGAAAGTCGGTGATATAGGCTTGAGTTTGGTCGTGGAAGTCGAGGTAAGTGTTTGGCCTAACTTTAGCTTGAGGGAATAGGTGTTGTGTCTTATTTGCTATGTGTTAGTATCATGTTCAATGTATAGGTGGGGTGACGAGTACCTATACGTTGGTGTCAAGCATGCCCGTGAGTCGGATATTATGAATTATGTGGTTTTTCATTTATTCTTACTTGATTATTACTTGAGTTTCACTTTGTGGTTATTCATATTGGTGGAAATTCTTGATATCGAATAGTGTTGAGTATTGGTTTCAGTCGAGGATTGTTATGTGGAGATATGTACTTGAGTGAGATTGGTTATAGTTGTGTCCCTTGCCGGGATGGTGTTAATTCTACTGTTGTTCCCTTGCCGAGATGTTATGATTTATTATTGTGGTTTATATTGTTCCTTTTCCTTGTCGGACTTTTGTTATTGATGTTGTTTGGGTGAGGACGAGTGTAAATAACGAAGGGTGATGTCGTGTATTGATTATTATTAGGATGAGAGTGTAAAAGCATGAAGGGTGATGCCGTGCCATATTATGACATTAAAAGCACGAAGGGTGATGTCGTGCCGTTTCTATTGCTTTATTGTGAGGATGAGAGTAAAAGCACGAAGGGTGATGCCATGCATTTGCATTTACTATTTGGTGAGGATGTGAGTAAAAGCATGAAGGTGATGTCGTGCACCGTTTTCTCTGCGATGTTATTTCCTGCTGTCTAAGTTGATATTTGAATTGTTGCCTCATTTCGTTCTATCTTTTATTTGATATTTCTTCCCCAGCATGTCCCCCTTTTCTTTGTACTTAGTTGTTTACTTCCTGTTGTTATTATTTCCTCCGTATGTTATTAAATTGGACAAGTTGGTTTGGTTGTCGTGTCCCCTCGTCACTACTTCGCCGAGGTTAGGCTCGACACTTACTCAGTACATGGGGTCGGTTATACTGATGCTACACTCTGCAAATTTTCATTGTGCAGATCCCGGTACAGGACCCTATGGGCATTAGAGCAAGGAGGTTGCCTTCAGTCCACGTGGAGACACCGAGGTAGTCTTGTTGGCGTCCGTAGGCCTTGGCGTCCCCTCATACTTCTTTTGTATTCTGTTCTAGTTATTTCAGAAACATATGTACTTATTTCATTCAGACCTTTATATCTATTATTCATAGACAGTTCGCGAGTTTGTTATTCCAAAATTCTGGGATTGGTATTGTGAAATCTCGTGAAGGCATTAAATTAAGTTAATATACCTTGCTTCATTTTGTACTTTTATTTATGTTAGTGTTGTATTTTACCTGTTATTGAATAATAATAAAGGAATAAGGTAAATTAAATATTCATGTTGACTTGCCTAGCGGATTCAACGTTAGACGCCATCACGATTCCGACGGTAGAAAATTTGGGTCGTGACAATTTTGGAGGAGAGATACTATGTCGCCAATTAAATCGCAATTTAACATATGTATTTTTCCACGAAGTGATGAGAAAACGTAATTATATTTACAAAATAAAAGGAAAGGTTGAAGATTCGTGAAGATTCAGACCTATGTGTGAAGGCTGAAACGATTGGTTCGCAAGCATGACATATATATTTAATGAGCCGAATGAATAATAGAAGATCTCAAAATGTAAGGAAGGAGGTACTGAGAAAAAGGAAAGAAATTCAGTTATGAAAAAGCAAACAAATCCGGAATGGATTTATGTAGCAACCATTTCACACTCTCCATGAAATCAATATTGTTTGTACAATTCACGAATTGAGCAGAGATTTGAAGATTGAAATGTGTTTACCCTTAAAACCGGATAACAACTAAGCTTATATGTGGTTTTAAGGATACGTAATTTTACCTAATATCAATTGATAAATGCGATGATTAATAACAGAAATTAACAGTAACGTAAAGAAAACCAATATTGAAATACAATTCAACTCTCGAGCTAGAGTGCCCTCGAACTGACTGGTATTAGAATAATGAAGTATAAAGCAAATTAATAAACAAGAAAGTATAAGAGAGAAATAGTGTTATGTTGCTTTTATATGCGAGAATCAGATGTGTTAGAAATGATTAGAACTCCCCTTTATATAGTAGAGGAATTCTACTTATGGTACAATTCTAATTACATAAGAAAATCTCATGATTAGCAAAATAACCGTTGTTGATTTGATCCGTTCCGAGATTTTCGTCATGATCCTCGATCAGTCATGGATCATGATATATTTCCTTTCTGTTATTATGCTATCTTTAGTCTTGCTCGATGTCTATCTCATTTGGTCTCGTCACCACTGGTCTCGATCTCGACAAGTACCTCGAATTCCAAGCTCGGTATCTTATCCTCATACCTCGGTCTGCTCTATTACAGGGCCGATATTCGATCCATCACCCTGGTCTCAGTTAATCAGTAAAATCGGGTGGGCCCGATTTAACCGTATACAGATAGTCCCCTCATTTTTTAGAGTGTAATGACAAGAAACGAATTGAGCCTTCGATTTTTACCTCGACATGTCATGACGTCATCACCGTGACGTAAGCGACAAAGATGACCGAAATGTCTTGTCGGTACAACTCCCAAGGTTACTATTGTGTGTCAGTTGATGGTCGGCTATTAGGCGACGCTGAACCGTCACCTCTACCCTATTATATCTCGATTCTTCCTTCATTCAAACCTTTACAACCATGGCCTTCTCTGTTTTTGCTTTCTGAGGACTCTTGCTTCTCACTTTTATCGCCCAATTTTTCTAGGCTCTAATCAGCCTCTTCATTATCCACCTTTCGCTAATGGAAAAGAAATCCAAAATTGTGCCTTAGAAAGAGGCTTCGTCTTCATCACGCCCCGCCAGCGACGTAGTCACAGCGGAATCTCTTCTTGAGGAATATGTTTCGACAGGGTGCCCGACGGTCACCGATTTTAAAGTTGAAAAATCTTCTTCGGTACCAGGCCAATGTGAACCGATGTCAAGGTGCATTTGTACTATCACCGAGGGACTTCTTGATAAGGAGGAGTGTGGCTGGTCAAACAAGGTCGTGATCGTTCCTCCCCCGAGGAGTCGATCACCACATATGTAGAGGGGTACTTGAGTGTCTACACCTACCCCTTTACATTCAGTCCTTTAGATCTCGTGATAGTGACCTTCTGCAAAAGGTACAATGTTACCTTGGGCCAAATTCATCTGTCGTTCTGGAGGATCTTCGTTCTCCTCCGTTTCTTCTCCGGCAAAACCGAGGGTAACTTCTTTACCCTCGATCATCTGATGCGCTTATACAGTCGTTTTCATTTTTGATCGAATTCCGTCTAGTAAGCCTCGAGATCTTACATATGCTGTTGAGATCTATCGAGGGCTAATCAAGTTGTCGCGTTGGGACACCAAAGCTCCATTCTCCAGCCTTGACGAAACTCACGACCGCAGTTGCATGGGAAAGTTCATCCGAATAAAGACATCGGACTTAATCCCCGTCGAGGATATGCCCTTCCCGGAGAAGTGGAACTTTAAACGTAAGTATTTTTCCCTTAATGCTCGTTTTACCATTCGTATTTTCCTCGATCATTGCTTACCTTAATTTTTTTGTTGCAGCCATGGCCCAGATGCCGAACCCGGTTCCAAAGCTAAGAAGATGGGTTGAGAGCTTGGTGTCTCAGAGGCCCTATTCTGAACGGGCATGAATAAAGCTTTCGCAGGGCTGATGGAGGCTGGTAACCATGGTGAGTTTTTGTCTCCTATTTTGTATTTTACTTCAAAAAATTTCCCTTTCTTCAGCTAACTTCCTTGCCCCTTTTTGTGGGTCATGGGAAAGATGTTCCGGTGAGACCTCCTACCGGTGATGAGGAAATTCTTCGTCAATCATCAGCTTCGAAGTCGGTCAAGGAGAAAACAAGAAAAGGGCCCCGAGTCCGTTGGGCTCGGAAAAGAAGAAACCGACGAAGAAGTCGCGCAAGCCTAAGGGAAATGTTGCTCCCTTATCAATGGATTCAGTTCCCTGGCTAAGGGATGAGCCAGACGGTGAAGAACAAGAAGAAGAAGAAGAGGTCGGGTTGGTGACTCACCCGAGGGTTGCCGTTTCTGCACAGAAGTCCTTCGAATTGGAGGCAATTAATGAAGGGGCTTTGACCGGGGTTCCCGAGCCGGAAACCATCGCTTCCCCATCGAAGAAAGGGGAGGCGGAAACTCAAAGCTCGACTCTTCCTGTACCAGAAGAAGCTCCTGGGGTCTAACCCAGTGAGGTAAACATCTCATATTCGCCCTAGATCTCTGATGTTATGATCCAAGAAGTAAACACGTTGGATAAGCAACAAATGGATCTCCACAACTTTTTAAATGGGATCGAGGCGACCACTTATGAAGAGATCCCTGTTTTCAGCGACTTTTTGATGTCGAAGAGGGTGCCATCAATGGGGGCAATCGGGTCTCCATCAAGTGCTAAGCTCGTAGATCAATTTCCAGCTCTGAGTGCCAATCCTAATTGTAAACGACATTTGGTGCTGACCATCCCCGAGGATACTCAGGTTTTTTCTTCCCCCGTCGAGATCGCCAGCTATTTAAGGGGCATGGTGACCAAAGAGGACCATGTGGTGATGGATGTTGTAGGGGCCGCCTGTTTGTTCAACGAGGCCCAGCACGAGCTGAATCGGGTAACTTTCGGACTCTACTTTGAATTCTTTTTGTACTTGTAGAATTTTCTTAACACGTCTTACTTTCCTTGTGTCGGCTTCGGTGTTGCATCATGAAGCCTTTATCAGAATCCGAGAGGAGCATAAGGCTGAAGTTTAGAACCTTAGCGAGAATAACAAAACCTACAAGCTTCTTGGTGAGAGACTCCAGGTCAGCCTGGTCGCAACTCGGGAGGAACATACTGACATGGCTGAACATGTATTTTGAATGCTCCACGATAGTGATGTTGAATCGGATATAACGACTAATGATCTGATTCTGCATATTCGGCAGAGGCCCGAGAAAATCAATCAGCTCAGCAAGCAAATAGACAAGGTTCGGGTTGAGGCCGATGTCTTTAAAAGGAGCATGGACGTTTTGGCCACCATGAAGGATGATGTTCAAGCCTAGTTGAAATCAGCTGAGGCTCAGCTTCGACCTGAAAAATAGAAGAACTCGATGCAAACCGAGAAGATTAAGGAACTAGAGTCTCAGTTAGAGTCGGCCAACAACAAACTCGTGGAGGCCTGATTCGAGATGGTCAAAGTCGTCTTCCAAGCCGATGAGAAGGTGGCCTAGTTCAAAGCTGATGTTGAGGCCATCGAGACCAAGTCCAGGATCATGATTGACCATGCGAAGTGGCAGGCTCGGAAGAAGGCCTTAGAAAATGCTCAATCCCATGACTTCAATATTGCGGTCGAGATTGATAACGCCCGAGCGGAAGAAGATCGGACTCGAACATTAGCCTTCCCTGAGGATGACTCCAATGAGCAAGAAGGAGAGGAACTCGATAATGAGGACACTGTCACCGATGAAGATCAAGCCCCATAGGCCTTAGTGCTTTTTCTTGCTTTTCTTTTATGTACTTACTTTGTTTTTGGGGCACCTTTTCGAGCCGTTTGTAAAGGATTTTGACTGGGATGTACTGCCTTTGTAAATAAAAAAATAATCTTGTGAAGTTTTGCTTTTCTCTTACTTTATGAAATTCCTATTTCCTTCGTGCTTTATGAAATTGTATTCACTAGTTCGAGGCTTTAGGCAATTTGACCGAAGCCAGACCAGTGTAGTTTTATAATCGAGTGAGTGCTTGCTCGAACTCGAAGTAGGGTGAACCTTAGGTTTTAATTCAGTGAGGATGATTTCTCGAACTCAAAAAATAAAATGGCCTTTAGGCTCTTAAATTAGGCCGATATGGCCTTAGTAAAAAGGAATGGATTTCCCCCTTTTGGGCTTGAAAACTTTAGTATTATAACATTTTCTATACCTTAGCATGTAATAAGGAATTTGTTCGGGAGTTTGAAATTTTTTGTAGCCATTAGGGTTTTCGAGGCTCAATATTATCGAAGCCCTTTGTTTCGTAATGCCTTAGCACAAAATAAAGAATTTTTCAAAAGTTCGAACAATTTTGTACCCCTTAAGGTTTTCGGGGTTTGATATTATCGAAGCCTTTTACAATTTTACCGAGGGTAGCCTTTTTTTTAAACGGTTTATAAAAAATATTCAAAGGCCTCTTTTATTACGGAATTTGGACATCTCTGAACCGTGCTAATTTGGCAGTAGCATTTTTAGTTTGGGACTTGCCTCTTGGGCTTGTTTTACCCGTTATACTTCGAGTTTGTTTGAAGTGTTATTCCCCGAGTGGGGTGGTCATGGCCTATAAAACTCGAGGGTTGCCTCCTTAAGGTCTTATGATCTCGAGGTTTCAATAATTCGATCACGTCTATTGTTTGGACGGCAGTCCCCGAGTGTGGTGTTAGTCTTTCGAACATCAGTTGTGATCGGCCCTTAAGCATGTTTGCACAATAGATCAAGACTATGAAATAGTAAAGTACAATTTTTCTAGGGCATGAAATATTTGGCAAGGAAAAATACTTCTCTTAATAGATGATTATACATGCGTACATGTTTGATGTTAGGGCTCGAGTCACCTACATAGGCACAACTCATTCGACCGTTTGGCCCTTACAAAATTTACCTATAGAGACACCGTTGACACGAAGTACTTTCCCTGCAACACAGTTGACATTCGAGGGTGATGCCCCCCAGTATTCCAGGTTGATTGTAGAGAATCCGTGGATACTGTTGAATTGCTCTAAGTTAGCACAAACAATGGTTGCCTCGTTAAAAACCTCGTCGGGAAAACCCATTTTGTACAAAACCGGTCTAAGGGAAAAAGAGTCCAACGCGTGCTTTCAGACCTAAGGATTTTGTGTTGAAGAATCCATCGATGTCTTCGATCGAACACCTCCAATTAGTTAATTTAATATAAATGAAAATGGAGAAGGTCGTACCTTAGCTGTAGTATTGTTTGAGGAGTGAAACGTTCCAATTGTTTGGTAATTTCTCGTCGTTCATCGTGCCGAGCATGTAGGATCCTTTTCTGTTGATGTCGAGGACCTGATATGGTTCCTCCCAAGTTTGGGGCGAGTTTTCCTTTATTAGGGTTTCGAGTGTTTGGGGTGATTTTTATCAGTACTAAGTCCCCGATTTTAAAGTGTTGAAGATTGGCTCTTCGATTGTAATAACTTTCGATCCGCTATTTCTATACAACCATTCAAACGAGGGCAGCTTCCCGTCTTTCATCCAGCAATTCGAGGATTGTATTCAAAGCCTCGTGATTTGATTCTTCCGTTGCATATCGAAACCTGGGTCTAGGTTCCTCGACTTCGACCGGGATAAGAGCTTCGACACCATAGACTAAAGAGAATGGTGTTACCCCCCGTACTGGATTTCGACGTCGTGCGGTACGCCCAAAGAACCTCGGGCAGTATCTCTCTCCATTTCCCCTTAGCGCCGGTCAATCTTTTCTTTAGATTTTATATAATGGTCTTATTTGTTGATTCGGCTTGTCCGTTCCCACTGGGATGATATGGTGTCGATAGAATCCTTTTAATCTTGTTATCCTCGAGATATTTAGTCACTTTTCTACCGATGAGTTGCTTCCCATTGTCATATACAATCTCGGCAGGCATCCCGGATTGACATATAATGTGGTTCCAAATGAAGTCTATGACTTCTTCTTTTCTGAATTTCTCGAAAGCCCGTGCTTCAACCCACTTAGAAAAATAATCAGTCATAAATAAAATAAGCTGAGTCTGGGGCCAATGGTAGAGGGCCGACGATGTCCATTCCCCACTTCATGAACAACCATGGGGATAAGACTGAGTGGAGTTGCTCCCCGGGCTGGTGAATCATCGCCGCATACCTTTGACATTTGTCGCATTTTTGAACGAACTATTTTGTATCCTTTTCCATATCGGCCCAATAGTATCCTACTCTGATAACTTTGTGAACCAATGACCCGGCACCAGAATGATTTCCATAAGTGCCTTCGTGAATCTCCCGTAGGACGTAGTCGGTGTATCCTGGTCACAAACATATCGCCAATGGTCCATCAAACATTCTCCTAAATAGTATTCTGATCACGCCCAACTATGACTTATATAAAGGAAAAAGCGGTCGCTGCAAATATATTCCGGTTAACAAGTTCGGAGTCGAATCCCATAGGGAATTAACCTATCAATCACAGCTATCAGACTCATACAATTTCACGTAATCAACTTTCCAAGATATTTAAATAACAGATTGGATGTTTACTAACTAACTATTGTTTAATGAGAATGCAATAAATAAGAACTAACTACGAACGTGCTGTAGACAATAATTGGAATGATCTAAGGTTATGATTTCCCCTATTGTCGGAATCCATTCCTCTATGTTTGTTATAAATTTGCCTAAGTCTTCTCTATCGATCATGATCACTCTGACTGTTGTAACTCTCTCCCGAGTAATTACAATAATATACTAGACATATTCTCTCGAATTACGCTAGCTAACTTTAATTATAGCTCACTTAGATCGCACCCAAGGTTTCGTTATCCCTAATCCCGCCTTTAAACCCTTTGTATTGATCCCTCATATACGTTAGGAGTGATGTTGTTCAACAACGACCTAAATATGCACTCTCTCCCGAGTAATGCACACGAAATAGGAACAGTTAATTGAGGGTCCTTCAATCAACAAGAACAAGCATATAGTTGAATAAATAGACACAAAACTATGGCAAATCTGTATTAACATAACGAGAAATTCATCCTTCAATAAGTTATATCAAAACCCTATATTATAAGTTTAGCTACTCATACTAATACAAAACACAACACTAATATGATTCATAATTCACAATTAGAAGTAAGAAGAAGAAGATAAAAACTCCGAAGAATTGATTGATCTTCTCTCCCTTGTTCTTGCCTCCAAAATTGTCTAAAACAAGCTTCCCCTGAATTCTGGGTGAGTTTAGGCTCTTATAGGTTCAGGTTAGTTGCCCAAGAAATTACATAAAATCCCATGCATTATATCGCGCCTGACAGCCTGTCCGCGGCCAAGGATTCAACCGCGGATCCGGCTGCAGATTTTCGCCTCTTCACTGCCTTCCTTCGCGAGCAGGTTCGCGTCGCGGACCTCCATTATTTCTTGGTTTTCTCTCTCTTTTTCACCCGGGCTATCCTTTGATTGTCCTTGTGTGTTCATAATGACTTCAAAAGACCCTTTATCTTCCTTCTAGCTTGGAGTTGCTCCTACAAAACATAAATTTCTTAATTAGAGCATTTTGTTAACTTTTAACATTCAAACATCAATAAAGTGCGGTTAAATTAGAGTGTAAATATCGTCTAAAATACGCAATTAAAGGCTACTATAAACACCCCGCACTTAAACCATTGCTCGTCCTCGAGCAATAAAAACCATACTCTAGAGGCCTAACTTCACTAAGAAACTTCCCTGCTCATTATACCAAGAATATTTCACAATGGTCAATTACATTAGCGTAACATCCACACCTCAAGAGTGGACTCTCCCTAGCCACGCACTGTCCCTAACCGGCTTACTTACTCTAAGTCAGAGGTCCAAACTTACCTCACTTTCATGAATCAAGTGCCTGCTCACCACAAAAGAGTCTTATTTCATACTCAGTACAATTCATGCACACTGGGGACTTCAAAAGAAATAAAATTCGCTCACCCTCAGAAAGAACATTCTCATGCCACAGAAAACGCACCATAAGCTTGCCCGTAGTGTACTCTACTAATTGAGCTCGTTTAGTCTAGAATCAAGTAGGACTTTATTTGGATGTAATGTAAGCTGCAGGTCGGGTAGGATCCATTTAGATATAATAGTGACTACACCTCCCTAAGCACTTTAATACATATAATTTAACGTTCAAGACCATACTTATGTCAAACCACAACTCCACCTTCACATCAATGTGTATTACCCCATACTTCTTTAAGTATAATTATATCAAAAGCTACCACCATCAAGGACTATTCTTCGCACAATACAACTCTTTTTTTTTCAATTCAAGTGGCTTTTAGTATCAATTTTTCAACATAGTGCACCCTTCTCATTAATTCATCAGTTCCACTCAAAAGACAAACCCAACCACCCCACACTTTAACTTTTACATACATCATCACAATTCAAGTGCTCATGAGAGGTGACAAGGTTAAAATAGATGGTTAATTCAAACAATTGGGTAAGGCTTGTAATGTGGTTGCCAAAGAAACAGGATTACAGGCTCAAAGGGATTAACTATGGTATATAGCAATTAGGTGGGTGAAATATGTATATATATGGTTCAACAAAGAAATGCCTAAATGACTTCCTAGACTAAATAAGACTACCCCTTCACTTTGCAGACATACGGGGCAAGTTCTAGGCATTAAATATCAGCACAGAATACAACAAACCTCACACACATGGCACATGACTCAATCTAGATTAGATCATCAGACACTCCGCTCAGTTTACCTAAGCCAAATCAAGAACATACATTTTAAGGCCTTCTCATAAGAGTCAACCAATGAGCTTAAGCGTCATACTGAAGTAGTCCCTATATTCAAGGCATTATGGAGTTAAGGGATCCTATTTCACTCTGTCCCTCGCCCATAAGTTCCTAACTAAAAAATTGAAAAACTAACTACACCCGGTTCAAATAAAACCCTTGGAAAAGAATCGTGGTTTAAAAAAAAACAAAGGGGAGTTGATACACTACTACAAAAGAAAAATCTTTGGTTTTTTTTATTCGTTCAACTTTAGTCCTTCAAGAAACCCGTCGAGTGGTATCCATCGTCGGGCGAAGTCGAAATTAATTTATCGAAAGAAACTACAAAACTGATTATATACACATACAACAACATACAACATCATCCCCCACCCCACATTTAAAAAATTGGCATGTCCCCATGTCATATAAAATAAAGCAAGTTAAGGTAAGGGGACTTCCTTGGTGATACAGTCCTTGTCGGAGATAGTGCCCGGGTCGAGATGATATGCTCGTCCCAGCGCTCGTCGCCAGCCCGTGATATTCTTTTCGAACTTCGCACTTTGGGTGGGCAAAGCATCAACTCTAGCCCTCAATTCTATGACTGAAGTGCGCAGCCCAGCCATTTCTTGCTCTATAGCTGTCATGCGAGTACTCTGACGGACCTTATATGGTCATGCCTCCTCTTTGACCTGTTCATGTGGGGGTGAGGCATGTGTATCCTCCTCCTGAACGTCATCATCATCCTCAGACTCATCCGTGGTTTCACTGTGATCAGCTCCAGGTGCCACCGAGTCCTTCCCGATGGTTACTTTGCTGGCCCGGAACATGGACTCCTTTGGCATCTTCCCATCTGCATTGGGGTTCTCGGGAACCCTCGCCACTCTACACAATCCGGTGACAAGAAATGGAAAGTAAAATCCATACCTCTTCAAGGGTGAGCGAACGAACATCTCCGCCTAGATAAGTTGAGCCACATCAAAATCGTGGCCATTTATAAAGCACCAAATCGCTGCCGCCCTTGGTCTATTTACCTCCATGGTATTGTGATATGGAAGCAAACGATTGTTGATTATGTATAGACAACACTTACCCTAAAAAGTGAGGGATGATGAATTCAAGATGCTCCCAGGCGTACACTATACTATCTCTCTTCCCGGCACACAAATAGTTTGGAAAAATAAATTCTAAGTGATGGGCTTTTTCTTGTACGTCTCATAAAAATCCTCAGCCCCATTGAAAACCGGCAAACGATACACTCGTCTGATGGCATCTAGTGAGGCATCCACCCTTGTTTGTCACACTATGCGGATCCTCTCCTCATGTTCCGGGCAATTGGCATAAAATTCCCGGACAAGCATTATGTTGCCCTCCTCCGTCTCTTCAAAGAAGATGTCGAGCCAGCGCCTAAACCAATTCCCGATATATATTTGGGCATTCAATCTGGAGGGCTGCCCTGTCAATGGCTCTCTCGGGCACATGCTTTCTCGTTTCCTTCTCACTGAAACGGTTTTGAGTCGCTCTGGAAACAAATCTACGACTGTCAAATTGGCTTGTGCTAGCCGGTGCCCGAGCTCTAGATGAACCTCCTTGCCCACTGGACGAGGGTCCTGTAGCATGTCTCTTCCTTGAGGGATGCATTGTACCTGACACAACCAATACCACTATTAGTAGGGGGCGAATTATGTGAACCCAGGGCAGTTACTCAGTCTTCACATGCACCGTGGTCACAATTTGCATTTATAGCTCATTGAGGCAAATCCACAAACACCTAGTGTGCATATGTCTATAAAGTATCACAAAGAACCTCATGGAGTTACCAAGCCTCCCATATCAAATCTAATGGCCTCACACACACACACATACACCACAATCCAACTCTAAAATAATAAAGTCATGTTTTTTACTACCCAATATATACAATAGCAAATAAAAAGAAGAAAACGTGAAGAGAAAATCACTACCAAAATCTGAAAATAAAAATAAAAAGAAAATAAAACTAAGAAAGAGGAGAAAAATCATGTACTTACTTGAGAGTCTTGAGAAATATGAAGGTTGGATCGTCGTTGAATGGAGAGAGGAAGAATGGAGGAGAGATTTTAGTGTTGAAGGGAGAAGGGAAGGAGGAATCGGTGGTTTTATGTTATGGGGGAGAGGGAGGGTTTTGTTGAAGAGGAGAGAAGAGGAGAGGGGGAAAGTGGGAAGTGTTTTGAAGGGGTGTGGGCGTTTTAGGGGGGAATTTAGGTTGGGGGAATTAGGGGAAAAAATAAAAATAAAAAACTAAAATAAGAAAATATACTTACCTGACGTCGCCCCATCCGCGCCCAGCTCGACAGTCGCGTCCCCATTCGCGCCCAGGTCCGCGATCACGGACTTGAGGCAGAAAACGTGCAAAAATCCGTGTGCGAGTCCGCGGGTCAAATACGCAGCTGCGGATCTAAAGCAGTGTTACACCAAAAATCCGTGTTCAGATCTACGGTCCAATGCGCGGCCGCGGATCACCGTCTCCGAACAATTTTCCTCTTTTCTTCAATTTTACCTCTTCCCGGGTTAATTTTTGACCCCGACTCCTTCCGACGTGCATAAATCTTGACCTGCACACTAGTATTTCAGTTAGTAACGTTCAACATCAAAAGAAAAACAAAAGAAGCAAATCATGGGTTGCCTCCCAAGAAGCGCCTGATTTAAGTTTCGCTCGACCTCTGAGGCTCGATCAAATGGGTCATTAACACTCCCTTTGCTTTATCCATTCCCACATAATATTTTAATTTGTGCCCATTGACTCTAAACGTGCGAGAGTCATTTTCTGCGGCAATCTCTACAGCACATTGTTTAACCTAAGAATTAGATTCTTTGACCAAAGCTACTTTTAGGATGAACACGGGTTACTGATAATCTAAGAAATAATATTCAGTAAAAGAAAATTAATGAACGATGATAATATGATGCTCAGAAAGTAAAGTGTATTGTATTCGAAGTTCAGATGTCCCTTACAAGTTATATTCCCCTCCTTTATATAGGGGGTTTCCTAATATAACGTCTACTTCTTGCAATGATCGCCCATTAATAATTAATTATTACATTAATGGGGAGTTACAAAGTGTAACCGTAACTGTTGCATGAATATTACATAACGTATGAGTCATTTAATTGAGGATCCCTGAATCTGGCCATAGCTCTGTCTGGATTCATTCTGGTCGTGTCTCTTCCCTGTCTCAATCAGGTTGAGTTTCCCGTGGCTGATTACCCCGTAGGTTTATTGATTCACACCTCTTAGTTACGTACCTCTTTATAGAATCATATCCAACTGTTGCTTGAAGTGTTTTATTAACACCGTATCTGTTTCTTCTTCCTTCAGCAATCATGGGTACTGTTAAGAATGTCTCCGGTATCCGTTATTGGGTAGAAAAATTGTTGTCGGTTGCTCCCTTGGAAGAAAGATCTTGGAAGTACTTCTCTGGGAAGTACGGTTGGCAAGTAAAGACCCACGGTAAGTGAAGCTTTTGTTTTTGCTTCTTTCCTTACTGGAGCCTCTTTTTTTCTTTGTCGTTTAACTTTTTCCCTTTTGACAGGGTTCTCTGCTCGTGGGGTGTCTGCTGCGTCCATTCCGAAGATGTCTTTGACTCAGGCCCAAGAGATTATTGTTGGTTCTTCTTCCTCGAAGAGGAAGGTTGGTGAGTATCGATCTTTAGAAGAAGGAGAAGAAGAAAAAGAAGAAGGCACTTTGGTGCACAAGTCACGAAGAAGGAGGGTGATTTCGGACGATGAGTCTACACCCGTGGCTGTGCCTTCCGTGCCTGAAGTCATACCCTCTACTTCTGAAGACACTTCACCCCTCCTGTACATGAATCTGTGGATCACCTGTTCCGCGAAGACTTTGGCCCCGCTATTGATGAAGTTCCCTTGGCTGTCTTTCCTGCTTCTTTTAGAGAAACTACATCTGCCCCTAGTACTTCCTCTGCTACCTTGGCTATCACAACTCCCGTCGTTGCTTTGCCCGTGGCTTCCCCGACTCCTCAATCTTCCGTGCTTGTTGCTTCTTCACCTCTGCCTGCTCCCGTGCCTTCAGTTAGGGAAGTAGGGTCTTCCAGCAGGGAGATGCGGCAAGTCCTAATAGAGGTTCCGGCTAAGGGAAGTCTCTTCAAGAAAACTGGCGAGCCTGAAGTGTGGCTTAAGCCTTTGATAGGCCCCATGGAGAGGTCCAAGCTAGCTAACCATAGTGCCCTTACATGGGCCAATGAAGTTGTGCATACCTATTTGAAGGTATGGTGCAGTTTATCTCATTTCATTTCCGTACATGAAATTTATCATATCTTATTGGTTTAGTTTTTGTAGATCAATCTTATAGGCATGGAGCTCGTAAAGAGGATTTCAAATACGGATCAGGAGATAAAAGAGTTGCGGGCTGATGTTGATAATTGGAAGGGACTGTATGACAGTTTAAGGATTGACATGGATGCCTTAGAAGAATAAAGGAGTTCCTTGAAGCGGCAGATGAGGATTATGGCAGCGGAACTGGCAGTGGAGAAGGCTTTTTCCAATCAGGCTGATAAGGACAAGAGCTTTCTCGAATCTTCATTTGCTGAGCAGTTGTCCCGTGCCTCAGAAGAAGTTAGGAACTTAAAAGACTTGATGGGGAAGAAAGAAGGAATACTCAGGCGAGCTTGTGCAGTCACTCACCCGGACTCAGGAGGATCTTCGTAATGCTTTAGACAGAGTTCAATCTCTGGAGGAGTCGATTGTACCTTTGAGGGCTTCCATGAAGCTGTTGAAGCGGAGAAGGACGGGCTAAGACCTGAGCTTCAGGTATGGGCGAGAGATTATGAAGATCTTGAAGAGGCATCTGTTGTCGATGTTAGTTGGGGGTACATGAATTCTCTCCTTGACACATTGATGGAAATGAGTCAAGAGGGTTTCGAACTTAGTGCTGAAATAGCTAAAACTAAGGAGGCCATGGAGAAGGCTCAACAAGGTCATAACCTCTCTTCACCCGATGGTGAGATTCCTGCTGCTCATGCCTCTTCGTCCCAAGTTGCTCCCGTTCCTCCTGTCAGTGAAGAAGTCAATCCTCCTCCTCAAGAAGATTAAGATGTTGGTTCACCTTTTTTTTTTGTTTGATCGGTGGTTACCCCAGATCCATCGGGGGTAAATTTGGATCTTTTTAAAGTCCCCAACTGACAACTTAGGGGAACCTTAATGTATAAATTATATGCTGGTAAGTACTAGTTAGTACTTAGTCGCTCTTTTTTGAATATATGCAAGTTATGACTT
This sequence comes from Nicotiana undulata, assembly GCA_005239495.1. NCBI lineage: Eukaryota > Viridiplantae > Streptophyta > Magnoliopsida > Solanales > Solanaceae > Nicotiana > Nicotiana undulata. Next base: position 61,364 of record ML283433.1, on the reverse strand, counting down.
TTTTAATTTGAGCTTCTGTTTCGCTCTTAAGTCTTTTGCATGTTTTGACTTTTGAGGTTTTTGTTTTACCTCTGAATTTTTGCATGAAGATGCTGAAATCATTCGTACCTTTTCATAGTAGGCACGGTGTTGTATATAAAATGTGAGCCTTTTTTGTAGTAGGCTTTGTTTATGAAAGAGGGCCCTTTTTGATTGACACTTAATGAAGAAGACGTCTCAACTTTATAATGGTGTAATAATGCAATAGAGTGATAGGAATTTTTTCACATGTTTAAGAATGTTTCTGAGGAAAGTTTTTGTTTTAACTTTCACGACATTTTATATGTGTTTTGATTATCGTCTAAATCTCATGTTGCAACTGCTTTTATTTAACAGATTTGATATACACTTGTATTTCGTAACTGTTTTTCATAGGTAACAGTTTTTTTCGAATTAATACAAGGGAACAACTGTTTTTCATTAGTAACAGTTTTTATAAAGATTGGGGTTTTTACCTGTAACTGTTTTTGTTGACAACAGTTTTTAATAAGTACGAGGGAAATGCTTTTTCATCCATAACTATTTTATTTTATAACAGTTTTCTGAACAAATACAAGGATTTTGATCTTTTATCCGTAACTGTTTTATTTTATATCAGTTTTCTATATGAGTACAAAGATTTCGTAACTGTTTTTAATCATAGCAGTTTTTGAACGAGTACAATGATGGTGATCTTTTACCCCTAACTGTTTTTTTTTGTTACAACAGTTTTGAATAAGTACAAAGATGTGCATTTCTTCCTCATGGCTAACATTTTTCCTTTCAACCTGAACATGTTCGAAGGTTTTTTGAATTAGGCTTTGTATTTGAGTCTTCGGCTCTTTCGATTCTGCTCTTATCACTTGACTTATTGGGTAGATGGATCTTCAGGCTCGAGCTTTGACTTTCTGATAGTCTTCTTCGCTTCGTCTTAGCCTTCCATACTGTATAGTCCCCCAAGTATTTGAGCTTTGAAGAATGAAATCTTGAGCACTTTACTATTCCTTCCTTGTGGTTCTTTTCCTAAAAAGGAAAAATGTGCGGGACTCGAAGGTATATAGTTTTTAGATGATGACTGCTTAACCCTTTAAAACGTCTATCAGAAAGTGTAACCCTAGACCGGGAATTTAGTTATTTCCTTGTGTCTTTGCAGGTCTAATATCATCATCTGGTGATAGGTTAGCTTTATGCCAATCATCTAAAAAAGTTAGTAGAATTTTAAATGTTCAAAATAAAATCAAACGTGCGATACCTGACCGGGGGTACTTCTATTCCTTAGAAGTAGTACTTCTTCAATTGGATGGCATTCCAGCTTGTCGGTAGGATTTTGTCGTCCATAGCTTCAAGCTCGTAGGCGCCCTTCCCAGCTATGCCTCGGACTTTGTAGGGTCCTTCCCAATTTGGACTTAGCTTTCCTGCGCCTGTTTCTTTCGTTGATTGAAAGACTTTTTTTTAGGACGAAGTCCCCAATCTTGACGTATTTGAGATGAGCTTTACGGTTGTAATAACGCTCTATGATTTGTTTTTGAGATGCCATCCGTATTAATGCTGCTTCCCTTCGTGGTTCGAGCAGGTCCAGATTAGTCCTTAATTCCTCATCGTTTGCCTCCTCCGTGGCTGTTATAAACCTTATGCTTGGTTCTCCAATGTCCACGGGTATTAAAGCTTCTGAGCCATAGACAAGTGCGAAGGGAGTTTCTCATGTGGCTGTTTTTGAAGTTGTTCTGTATGCCCATAATACCGTTGGTAAGTCATCAGGCCAATTTCCTTTGGCTTTATCTAGCCGCTTATTTATATTGTTGATGATGATTTTATTTGTTAACTCAGCTTGACCATTAGCCACGTGGTGATACGGTGTTGAAGTGATCCGTTTGATTTGACAGCTTTCAAAGAATTCTGTGATTTGAGAGCCTATGATTTGTGGGCCATTATCATACACGATCTCCTTCGCTATCCCAAAACGGCATATTATGTTTCGCCATAAGAAGCTCTTAACTTCCTTTTCTCGCACTTGTTTGAATGCTTCTGCCTCTACCTATTTTGTGAAATAATCGGTAAGTACGAGTAGAAACCGTACCTGCCCTTTAGCTGGGGGAAGAGGTCCCACTATGTCCATACCCCATTTCATGAAGGCCCATGGGGATATAATTGGATGTAACAATTCCGATTGTCGATGCATGTTATTGTCGAACCTTTGGCACCTATCGCATTTGGATACGAAGTTCTCGGCATTTTCTTCCATCTTAGGCCTATAGTACCCTAACTCTGATTAGGGTTTTTACCAAGGATCTCGCTCCTGAATGATTTCCACTGTGTCCTTCATAGACTTCTTTCATCACGAACTCCGTTTGATTAGGTCCGAGGCATTTAGCTAGGGGTCCTCCGAACATCTTGCGATATAATGAATTGCGAATGAGGCAGTACCATGAAGCTTTGTGGAGAAGTGCTTGAGCTGTTTTCTTATCTTCAGGTAAGCTGCCATTCTGCAAAAAAATAAGAATTTCGTTTCTCCAATCCCAGGTTAAATTGTTGAAAGTTACCTCATTTCTGTCCTGGTCGATCGCTGAATGGAATAGATGAACGATAATGGAATTGTCTTTGTTTATTACTTCTGTGACTGCTGCGGGGTTAGATAATGCATCTGCCTCTGTATTTTCCTCTCTAGGTATTTGTATTACCTTCCATGTTTTGAATTGTCTTACGAGCTCTCGTGCCTTTTCCAGATACTGTTGCATCCGAGTTTGTCGAGCGATGTAAGTCCCCTGCATCTGATTTACTACCAGCTGGGAGTCGCTGTTGATTATGATTTTCTCGATTGAGAGTTCTCGTGCGAGTTCTAGTCCTGCAATGACAGCTACGTACTCTGCTTCATTGTTAGTTATAGGATAACATTTAATAGCCTGTCGTGTCTTCTCACCCGTGGGTGATATTAGGACTATGCCTAAGCCGGCGCCTTTTACATTGGAAGAGCCATCGGTAAATAGGGTCCATAGACCCGGATTAGCACTGTTGAAGAGTTGTAACTCTTTTTCCACTTCAGGGACAATGCTACTACTAAAGTCGGCGACAAAATCAGCTAAACTTTGGGACTTAATTGCAGTCCTAGGCTGATATATTATTTCATGCTCACTTAATTCTATGGCCCACTTGGCTAATCTTCCTGACAGTTCTTGCTTATGTAAAATATTTCTTAAAGGATATGAAGTCACAACAGTGATTGGATGACATTGAAAATATGGTCGTAATTTTCTAGATGCAATTATTAAAGCTAATGCTAACTTTTCTAGATGCGGATATCTGGTTGCAGCATCTAGTAAAGTTTTTCTTACATAATAAATAGGAGATTGTTTAACTTTATCTTCTCTTACCAATACTGCACTTACAACAATTTCTGAGACAGCTAGGTAGATGTACAATCTCTCCCCTTCCTTTGGCTTTGATAGAAGCGGAGGTTTTGATAGATAAGCCTTCAGATTTTTTAGGGTATGTTGACATTCTTCAATCCATTCGAACTGATTCTTCTTTTTGAGGACTGAAAAGAATTTAAAACTTTTTTCGGAAAACTTGGAAATAAATTTTCCCAAAGTTGTTATTCTTCCCGTTAGTCTTTGAACTTCTTTTTTATTTGTTAGTATATCAAGTATTTCTTCTATAGCTTTAATTTGAGCGGGATTTACCTCTATTCCCCTGTTTGATACAAGGAAACCCAAGAATTTACCTGATTGTACACCAAAAGCGCATTTTCTGGATTCCACTTCATATTATACCTGCGTAAAATGTCAAAAGTAATAGAAAGGTGCTGGAAATGGTCTTCCGCCCGTGTTGGCTTTACGAGCATGTCATCAATGTAAACTTCCATCATTTTTCCCAAATGTTCCTGGAACATCTTAGTCACTAGCCTTTGATAGGTGGCTCCAGCGTTTTTTAAGCCAAAAGACATGACTTTATAACAGTAAGTCCCCTTGTTCGTAATGAAGGAGGATTTTTCCTTGTCTGAGGGATCCATTTTAATCTGATTATAACTAGAATATGCATCTAGAAAGCTTAATAATTCATGACCTGTGGTGGCATCAATCATTTGATCTATATGTGGTAATGGGAATGAATCTTTGGGGCATGCTTTATTTAAATCAGTGTAAACTACGCATACCCTCCATTTACCATTCGTTTTTTGTACTACCACAGTGTTAGCTAACCAGTTAGGGTACGTTACCTCACGTATTGGACTAATTTTCAAGAGTTTTTGTACTTCTTCGTCAATCACTTGGTTCTTGAATGGTCCTTGCTTTCTTTTCTTCTACTTAACAGGTACGAAGGATGGATCTTCATTTAGTTTATGATTCATCACTTCTGGTGGAATACCTGTCATATCTGAGTGGGACCACGCAAAGAAATCTGCGTTAGACTTTAAATAATCAATTAACTTACCTTTTCGACCTGGGCTTAGCCTCGTGCCTACATACACCTTCTGTTCGGGTTTTTTCTAAACAACGGAACAACTTCGAGCTCTTATGTAGTTGTTTTGATGTGTTCATCTTCCTCCGGTTCATGAATGACATCTGGTCTGGAATCTGCATCTGTATGATCCAATGCATTTTCTGTGGTGACTGGATTCACCTTCTCGTGGGTATTTCCTCCCGTACCTGTTTGAACATTCACTTCTTTTGTACCTGTTTGACCGGTGACATCTGTTTGGAATATTTCTCTATCTTTTGGTTCTTCCGTATCGTTTTTGTTATACAGCGCCACGAAATTTATATTTCTGGAGGACTGTTTATCACCTCTAATTTTTCTGATTCCCCACTCTGAGGGAAATTTAATTACCTGGTGTAAAGTTGATGGCACTACTTTCATGTCGTGGATCCAGGGCCTTCCCAAAATCACGTTATAAGCCATGTCAGTATCAATGACTTGGAACTTGGTATTCTTAGTTACTCCTTCGGCGTAAGTGCTAAGTTTGATCGCTCCTTTGGTTATCACCGTAGAGTTATCAAACCCTGATATGGCTCGTGCCTTTGGGATCACCTGATTTTCCATGAGCATTTCTTCCACGACTCTTAACAAGATAATATTGACTAAGCTACCTGGTTCAATCAACACTCTTTTAACGTTAGTGTCATGAATGAGTAAGGATATTACCAGAGCATCGTTGTGGGGAAGCATTAACCCGCCAAAATTTGCATCGTCAAAGGTTATATCATCTTCATCTGGATTTTCTCGAACCCGCTTTCTATGGGTAAATGTGGCCTTCGAGGCTAATTTGCAAACTATTCCGTTCACTTCATCTCCTTCATGTATCACGTTGACGGTTCTTTTTGGAGAAGGAGGCTTCGAGGGCTCCTGTTTGTTCTTCATATACGCTTGTTTACCTTTATCACTAAACAATTCTGTTAAATATCCCTGTTTCAATAAGTGTTCTATTTCACCCTGTAGAAATCTGCAATCTGCAGTCCTATGTCCATGGTCATTATGGAACTCGTGCCAGAAATCTGGGTTCCTTTTATTTGGGTTTAACTGCATTTCTTTGGGCCATTTAACCTTATGTCCCATATTTCTTAATATTGAAACAAGTTCAGGAGTACTTACATTAAAGGTATGATCCCTAATTCGTGCATTACCTCTAGGTCGTTCATCTCGATCCTTTCTGGATCTGGATGAGGATGAGCCCACGTCTCTGCTTGGTGGTCTATAATTTTTCCTAGTGTTTTCGAACATGGGACGAGTTTCGCATCCCGATGGTCCTAAGTAAGGATCGTACCTGTTTTTACATGTTCTTCTGTCTGATTCAGAACGTCTAGATCTGGAATGATCTTCATCTCTCGAACGAGCAATGATGTCTTATTCTATTCTAAGTTTAGTATTGTATATGTTATATACATCATTCCACGTTTTAACTGGGAATTATCTCACTTTCTTTGAGTCTCCTCATGGCTTCTAAGCTTTTGTCATTTAGATTACTTGCAAATGCCATGGCTGCCCAATTATCAGTCACCCTGGGTAATAGCATTCTTTCTCGTTGGAGCCTGTCTACAAATTCACGGAGTAGTTTTGTGTCTCTTTGCTTTATTTTAAATATGTCCTCCATTCTTTTCTCAACTTTTTTTGCACCAGAGTGTGCTTTTATGAAAAAATCTGCAAGCTCAGCAAAAGATAAATAGATTTTTTAGGGAGAAGAGAATACCAGGTTAGGGCTCCTTTGGTAAGTGTTCCTCCGAATTTTTTGACAAGGACTGATTCAATCTCCTGTTTTGTTAAATCATTGACCTTTACTCCAGTAGTAAAAGCGGTCACATGGTCATGTGGGTCAGTTGTTCCATCATACTTAGGAACGTCAGGCCTTTTAAACTTCTTGGGTATAGGCAAGGGCGTTGCGCTTGGTTTCCAAGGTTGTTGAGAATATCTATCAACATCAATGCCTTTGATAATGGGTGGTACTCCAGGAATTTGCTCGATTCGATCGTTTTGTTCCTTCATCTGTTTCTGCATGGTTAGCAGTAAAATTTGTAATTCAGAGTTATTAGTCATACCTGGTCTCGCTTTGAAAGAATCGTTAGGAGTGTCATCCCTTGCCGAGTTTACCAACCCAGACTGACGATTTTCCATAGTGATAGTATTATTTGGAGGTGGTGTCAGTGATGCAGGTGGTGCCGCTGGTAGTCCCCTTGTAAATTCTTGCAAAGCTTGTTCCACGTACTCTGCAATCATTTTCTTTACTCGATCTTGTTCTACCGTTTGCTCATTATTATTGCGATTGTTATCAGATCTTTCTGGGGATTGTTCCCTTGAACCACGTAGGGTTCCTTGAGGTGATGGAACTGGGGTTCCATTCCTCTGCTGGTTGTTGTCGTTGGAGTTCGACATAGTTTAGAGGATATCGATTGAAAAGCAAACAACGATTATCAGATTCCCGGTAACGGAATTCAATTTGTTTAACCAAAGAATTAGATTCTTTGACCAAAGCTACTTTTAGGATGAACACGGGTTACTGATAATTAAAGAAATAATATTCAGTAAAAGAAAATTAATGAACGGTGATAATATGATGCTCAGAAAGTAAAGTGTATTGTATTCGAAGTTCATATGTCCCTTACAAGTTATATTTCCCTCCTTTATATAGGGGGTTTCCTAATATAACATCTACTTCTTGCAATTATCACCCATTAATGATTAATTATTACATTAATGGGGCGTTACAAAGGGTAACCGTAACTGTTGCATGAAGGTTACATAACATATGAGTCATTTAATTGAGGATCCCTAAATCTCCCCACAGCTCTGTCTGGATTCATTCTGACCGTGTCTCTTCCCTGTCTCAATCAGGTTGAGTTTCCAATGGCTGATTACCCCGTAGGTTTATTGATTCGCACCTCTTAGTTCCGTACCTCTTTATAGAATCATATCCAAATGTTGTGTTTTCCTCGGTCCACGTAGCCGGCTGAGTTGTCAAGAATCACCTTACGTGTGAAACTCTTTTTTACCAATACACACATGTGGGGTATACTTCAACTACCCGAAATGGCCCTGACCATCGTGACTTTAGTTTACCCGGAAAAAGCCTTAGTCTTCAGTTGTATAGCAATACCGTATCTCCGGGTTTAAAATTCCGCTCAATAATGTTCTTATCATGTAACATCTTCATCCTCTCTTTGTACAATCTTGTGATCTCAAAAGCATGATAACGGAACTCATCAAGCTTGTGCAATTCTGTGACTCTACTTGTTCCCGCAGCATCCATGTCGAGATTCAACTGTTTCAGCGCCCACCAAGCTCTATGCTCCAACTTCACCAGCAAGTGACACGCCTTCCCAAACACCAACTTGTATGGAGACATGCCAATTGGTGTTTCAAAAATGGTTCTATAAGCCTAGAGTGCATAATCTAACTTTCTCGCCCAGTCCGTTCTTGTGGCATTCACGGTCTTAGTTAACACACTCTTTATTTCTCTGTTTGACACTTCCACTTGCCCACTTGTCTGCAGATGGTATGGAGTGGCCACCTTGTGGCATACATCATACTTCTTTAGCAACTTCTCGAAGGCTCGATTACAGAAATGAGTTCCTCCGTCACTGATTATGGCCCTTGGGGTACCAAATCGGGTGAATATGGTCAGGGCCATTTCAAAAAACCAATCACCCCCTTTTGTATCATTGGTGGGGATTTCTGCAGCTTCCACCCATTTGGACACGTAGTCCACATCGACAAGTATGTAGTTGTTGCCATATGAACTGACAAAGGGCCCCATGAAGTTGATTCCCCATACATAAAACACTTCGACCTCTTGAATTGGGTTCATGGGCATCTCATGTCGACGGGAAATATTCCCGGTTCGCTGGCATTCATCACAGCCCTTTTCCCATAAATGTGCATCTTTGAACACTGTTGGCCAGTAGAAGCCTGCCTCCAACACCTTCGCGGCTGTCCTGACTCCTCCGAAATGTCCACCGTATGATGATGTGTGACATGCTTGCAAAATAGAAGACTGGGCTATCTCAGGGATACATCTCCGGATCGTGTTTTCAACACAAATCCTGAACAGATAAGGTTCATCCCAATAATACATGCGGCAATCATGAAAGAACTTTTTCTTTTGGACAGAGGAAAGGTCATAAGGAATTATACCCGCTCGCCAGATAGTTTGATCTGCATACTATGGCGCTTCCTCAAGATTTGTGGCTAGTAGTTGCTCATCTGGAAAGGTTTCCATAATCTCTTCTACCTCAACTGCTTTCTTAGCTCCTTCCAATCTCGACAAGTGGTCAGCTACTTGGTTTTTCGTTCCCTTACAGTCACGAATTTCCAAGTAAAACTCTTGAAGCAGTAGTACCCAATGAATCAGGCGTGGTTTTGAATCCTTTTTCTCGATTAGGTACTTGAGAGCAGCATGATCAGTATAAATAATTACCTTCGAGCCTATCAGGTATGATTTCAACTTGTTAAACGCGAACACTACTGCCAGCATCTCCTTCTTAGTCATAGTGTAGTTCAGCTGGGCTCCACTCAACGTTCTACTTGCGTAGTATATTGGGTGCATGATTTTATCTTTCCTCTGCCCAAGAACTGCTCCCATAACATAGTCACTTGCATCACACATTAGCTCAAAGGGTTGCTCCCGGTCAGGGGAAATAACGATAAGTGTTGTGACTAGTCTCTTCTTCAATTCCTCAAAGGCTACCCTGCAGTAATCAGAAAACACAAAAGGGTGATCTTTTTCAAGCAATTTACACAAGGGGTTAGGAATTTTGGAAAAATATTTTATAAATCTCCTATAGATACCGGCATGCCCAAGAAAACTTCTTATTGCTTTGACGGAAGTGGGTGGTGGAAGTTTTTCTATCACGTCAACCTTTGCATGATCCACTTCAATGCCCTTACTTGGCACTAAGTGCCCCAAGACTATACCTTCCTATACCATGAAATGGAACTTCTCCCAGTTGAGCACCAGATTTGTCTATATACACCTCTTCAATACTCTTCTCAAGTTCTTAAGGCAATCATCAAATGAATTCCCAACCACTGAGAAATCATCCATGAAAACCTCCATTATTTCCTCTACCATGTCCGTAAAGATGGCCATCATGCACCTTTGGAATGTGGCAGGTGTGTTGCACATGAGAAATGTCATTCTCCGAAAAGCATAAATCCCATAAGAGCAGGTGAACGAGATCTTCTCTCTATCCTCTGGTGTAATAGAGATCTGATTGTACCCTGAGTACCCATCAAGAAAACAAAAATGGGACCTCTCTTCCAGTCTATCTAACATCTTATCAATGAATGAAAGTGGGAAGTGGTCTTTCCGGTTAGCCAAGTTCAACTTCCTGTAATCCATACAGATTCGCCAACATGTGACCATTCGTGTATAGATCAATTCATTCTTCTCATTTTTCACTACCGGCATTCCACCCTTCGTTGGTACACACTGAAATGAGCTAACCCAGTTGCTGTCAGAGATGGGGAATATTATTCCTGCATCTAACCACTTAATAACTTCTTTCTTCACCACTTCCTTCATGTTGGGGTTCAGCCTTCTTTGATGCTCTCTGTAAGGTTTGTGTCCATCTTCTAGTATAATCTTATGCATATAGAAGGCCGGGCTGATCCCCTTGATGTCTGCAATGGTCCACCCAATTGCAGTCTTGCACTCCGTCAGTACCTGCAAAAGTTGTTCTGCCTGCACATCTAACAAACTAGATGAGGTAATAACAGGTAAAGTTGAGTTAGGTCCTAAGAATGCATACTTGAGATGGGCTGGCAGTGGCTTCAGCTCCAACTTTGGGGGCTCTTCTATCTATGGCTTAGACGGAGGGGTTTTTCTTTCCTCTAAGTGTAAGGGCTCAAACTCGAGCTCCCTCTTCTAAAAAGCTTTTCCTTCAAGAGCAAGTACCCACTCTGCCAATTCTTCTCCATTAGCTTCATCTAGGTTCATGAGACAAGCTGCTAGAGGATCTTGAATGTTCAGTGTCTCATCTTCCTCTTCCAAAATTACATCCACGACATCTATTAGAGAGAAATTGGCGAATTCACTTGGTCGCCTCATAGATTTTTGCACGTTGAATGTTATCTCTTAATCATTTAACCTCATTTTGGGCTCTCCAGTTTCACAATCAATTAGAGCTCTCCCAGTGGCCAATAATGGTCTTCCCAAAATTATGGGAATTTCCTCGTCAACCTGAAAGTCAAGAATGACAAAATCTGCTGGGAACACAAACTTTCCAACCTGCACCAATACATCATCTAGAATACTAGAGGGCCTATTTACTGTCTTGTCAGCCAACTGAAATAACATGGACGTGGGTCTAGCTCTTCCAATCTCGAGCCTTTTATAGATATCCAGGGGCATAAGATTTATCCTTGCCCACAAATCACACAGTGCCTTAGCAAATGCAAAGTTACCTATAGTGCAAGGAATTGTGAAACTCCCTGGGTCAGACAGCTTCTCAGCAATGGGTCTCGTCACAACAACACTGCAAGTCTGAGTCAGTGTAACTGTGGCCAAGTCTTGAAAGTCAAACTTGCGGGACATCAAGTCCTTCATCATTTTCGCATAACCAGGAATCTCCTTTAAAGCATAATCAATGGAATGTTTACCTGAATTTGCTTCAACATCTCCAAGAAATTTTTATATTGCTCATCTTTCTGATACTTGTCCAGTCTCTGTGGAAATGGTGTTGAAGGTCGTTTCCTCCCTATGATTTGATTTTTTTCTTGTTCAGGCACTGCCTCCACTATCGGTTCCTGTGTTGCATCAGTCTCTTTCACAACCTCTTTTTCTTTGTTGGCATCTTCTTTAGCATGTTGTACCGTCACCTCGGTCAACCCTGCTGAATTATCTACCTCAATGGGCACTGGCACAAGTGTCTCAGTAGGCCTTCTTTCGCGCGCAATCCCTTGCTCCAAGTCTAGGTCTCTGCCATTTCATAGACTCACTGCCATTAGCTATTTTGGGCCCTGCTCCTTTGGATTGATTTGTGTGTCTGCAGGTAACGCCCCCTGGGGACGATTATTCAGAGCAATCGAAATATGACCCAATTGGATCTCAATATTATTTATTGCCAACTCGTGTGAGTCTACTCTCTTAGTTACTTTCCCAGTGTACCCAATCAATTATTGCATCATTCCCTCGAGTCTAGCAAACTCATCTTCGTGTCTCCCAGTGAGTTGTTGTTGAGGTTGATGATAAGCCTGCTGCTGATTCTGATGGTTGTAGCCCTGTTGCCTTTGGTAAGTCACCACTTGACCTTGAGGTCGCATGGCCCCAAGATTGTTGTTATTGTTGTGCTTATGCGGGGCTGGCCTATATTGTTGGTTTTGCTTACTCCAATTTTGACCACCTGGTCTCTGTCCCCCGTAATTGGCAGCATAATTCATGTTCTCCTAATATTGTTGATGATCACCTTCCGCACTCCATGAGCAAACATATGGTTGATTAATGCAGATGTACATAAACCCCCATTAGCTGTATCAACTATGTGTACATGTTGTTTCTAGCCTGATTCTTCAATCTTTTTGGTGAGGATGCTCATTTGTGTCATTAAAGTGGCCATATTTTCAGCTATGGAGTTAGCTAGGTCTAAGACCACTGAGTGAACCACAGGAGTGAATGAAGCATTTCTGGTCGTCCATCCTGAATTTTGTTTCATCTTGTCAAGTAAGATCTTGCTCTCTCTGAATGTTTTGCTCAAGAATGCTCCACCTGTTGAAGCATCAACATTTGATTTCAAGCTATCTGCTAGACCCATGTAAAACCTGTGCCCCAACATCTTCTCTGGATTACCATGGTTTGGAAATAAAACCAGCAGCTCTTTGAATCTTTCCCACGTCTCTTACAATGTTTCTGTTGGTTTTTGTCGAAGCTAAATATCTCATCAATTTGCTGAGCACTCTTCTTGGGTGGGTGATTTCACAAATTGCTTGACTAATTCCTCCCAAGTAGTGATGGAATTTATGGGGAGTGAATTAAGCCAAGTCTGAGATGCTCCCGTCACTGAGAATGGAAACAACAATAGCCTTATGATAAGTCGGTATTTTACCAACTTATTTCCTCTTTATACGAATTCATTTTTCTCTCTCTCCAGTAACAGCACTTTCTCTCTCCTAGAGTTTTCTCTCTCCCCGCTTGCTCCCTTCTCCCTTTTCCGTTGACTGCCCCCTCACTGGCATGACTACCGGCACCGGCAATTCAGGTAAGCCGTTCTTCTCTCTCTCCCCCTCCTCTTTCTCCTACATCCCTATTGCCGGTAAGTTCTAGTCGACGACCTCCAGTTGGTCGTCCCCCTTCTCTACTCCTCTCTCCCTTCCCCTCTCTTACCCCCCCTAATACCTTCTATCTTCCCCTGCTGCCTGTCCACCCCGTGTCAAGCCCGTAAAATAGTCCCCAAACCCTAGCAGCCCCGTCGGCGACCTCTGGCCGGCGACCCCCCCCCCCCTGTCTTTTGCAGTCCCTTCCCCCCTTTTCGACCTCTGTCTAGATTTACCCTTGTGACAGGTCGACAGCCCCCCCCCCTCCATAGTGGTTTCGTGGTGGTTGTGTGTTTTATTTCAGGGAACTAGTTGCGGCTGCCGAGATGAGCGCGAGGCGTACGGGCGAGAAGGGCAGAACATCACCGACTAGTGTGCGCAAAAGTTGGAAGGACGCATAACAGAGCTCTGTGACCTCAGGTGCAGCTAGTCATATCTCCAGGTTCTTTCCACCGGGATTTGGTACCTCTCGCTTTCCTGTCTATCTTTTACGATAGTTAAATTTTGGCTATTTAGTTAGCATCTCTTTAAACATATTATTAGAGTCCTTGTTGTTGCTACGTGTTCTTTTCTGGTTCGACTTCTTGTTAGTGTTTTTCGAAGTCTGTCGGAGGTATAGTGGTTGTGGTCATGGATGGTAGAGTAAGGTCATATCCTCAGGGGGTGGGGTGCGGGTTAGTAGATGGGACAGGAGGCAGAGTGGGTAAGGGGAAAGAGGGAAATTGTAGATTGAGGATCGGGTCGTGGAACATCGGCACGCGGAAGAGTAAGTCTATCAAGTTGGTGAAGATTCTCCAGAAGAGGAGGGTCAACATAGCTTGTGTACAGGAGACTAGGTGGGCAGGGTCGAAGGCGAGGAATGTAGACGGGTATAAGTTGTGGTACTCTGGGGTAGTGAGGGGGAAGAATGGAGTGGGCATATTGGTGGATAGGGATATTCGGGAGTCTATGGTTGAGGTTAGGCGAGTGAATGATAGGTTAATGTTTATTAAGTTAGTGATTGGTGGGTTCACCCTCAATGTCATTAGCGCTTACGCGCCGCAAGAAGGCTTGGATGAGGAGGTTAAGAGGCGCTTCTGGGAGGGTTTGGACAAGACTATGCATAGCATTCCTTCTTCTGAAAGGTTATATATCGGAAGGGATTTTAATGGCCATATAGGGTCTGCCGCTGGTAGCTATAGCGAGGTGCATGGTGGCTTTGGTATGGGGATAGAAACGGAGGAGGTACATCGCTATTAGATTTCGCGAGGGATTTCGAGCTGGTGATTGCAAACTCGACTTTTCCGAAGGAGGAGCATCTGGTTACTTTCCAAAGAGTGGCAGTGAAGACTCAGATTGATTACCTTCTCCTCAGAAGGTATGATAGAGGGTTGTGCAAGGATTGCAAGGTTATTCTGGGAGAGTCCCCCGCGACTCAGCATAGGCTCTTAGTGATGGACGTCAGTATTTCGATAAAGAGGAAGATGAGGTATGCTCGGGGACGACCGAGTATTAGATGGGGAGCTTTGGCTAAGGATACAGCCTAGGAGTTGGAGAGGAGGCTATCCGATAGTGGATCCTGGAGGAGGAGTGGGGACGCGAGCTCTATGTGGTCAGCGATGGCGAGCTTTGTGAGGGAGGCGGTGAGGGAGGTGCTAGGGGTATCGAAGGGTTATTCTGGCAGGCATCAGGGAGACTGGTGGTGGAATGAAGTAGTCCAAGGTAAAGTGGAGGTGAAGAAGGTAGTGTATCCGAAGTTGTCAGGGAGCTCAAGCGAGGGGGAGAGAAGAGAGAACAGAGAGAGGTACAATGTGGTGAAGAAGGAGGCGAAGCTGGCGGTCACGGAGGCTAAGAATGCGGCTTTTGGTCGTATGTACGAGGAATTGGGGAAAAAAGGCGGGGACAGGAAGTTTTTTTGGCTGGCTCAAGCAAAGGAGAGGAAGGCGCGGGATCTAGACCAAGTAAGGTGTATCAAAGACGAGGATGGTAGGGTATTGATGGGGGAGTCTCAGATTAAGCAGAGATGGTAGTCGTACTTCCGTGGTCTTCACAACGAGGAGGGGGGATCGAGTAATAGAACTAGGGGTTTTGGGGCATTCGCGGAGTCTCCAAGATTTTGGATTTTGCAGGCGCATTAAGGTGGAGGAGGTCGTGGGGGCTTTGCGTAAAATGACTAGGGATAGAGCGACCGGGCCGGACAAAATCCGGTTGAGTTTTGGAAGTGTGTGGGTAAAGCAGGATTGGAGTGGCTGACTGGGTTGTTCAATGTGATTTTTAGGACAAAGAGGATGCCGGAGGAGTGAAGGTGGAGTACAGTAGTACCGTTGTACAAGAACAAAGGTTATATCCAGTGTTGTAACAATTATAGGGGAATCAAGTTACTAAGCCATACTATGAAAGTCTGGGAGAGGGTGGTTGAGGCGAGGGTGAGGAAGACAACATCGATATCCGACAACCAGTTTGGGTTCATGCCAGGTCGATCCACTACGGAAGCTATCCACCTTATTAAGAGGTTGGGGGAACAGTACAGGTATAAGAAGAAGGATTTGCACAGGGTGTTATTGACTTAGAGAAAGCATATGACAAGGTCCCTAGGGAGGTGCTCTGGAGATGTCTTGAGAAAAAGGAGTGACGTAGCCTACATAAGAGCGATCAAGGACATGTAAGACGAAGCTAAGACTAAGGTTAGGACTGTGGGAGGTGACACGGAGCATTTCCCGGTTAATATGGGGTTACACCAAGGCTCTGCGCTTAGCCCATTCCTATTTTCCTTGGTGATTGATGCACTGACACACCATATTTAAGGGGATGTGCCATGGTGCATGTTATTTGTTGATGACATAGTTCTGATTGATGAGACGAGGGTCGGTTTTAACAAGAGGCTAGAGGTCTGGAGACAAACCCTCGAGTCTAAGGGTTTCAAATTGAGCAGGTCTAAGACTGAGTACCTGGAGTGCAAGTTTAGCACTGAGGCGAGTGAAGTAGGCGGGGACGTGAGGCTTAGATCACATGTCATCCCCAAGAGTGATAGCTTCAAGTACCTTGGGTCGGTGATTCAGGGGGACGGAGAGATCGACGAGGACGTCACTCCCATATAGGGAAGGACTGGATGAAGTGGAGGCTTGTATCTGGAGTCTTGTGTGACAAGAAAGTTCCACCGAAACATAAAGGTAAGTTTTAGAGAGCAGTGGTTAGACCGGCCATGTTGTATGGGGTGAGTGTTGGCCGGTTAAGAACTCTCATATTCATAGGATGAAGGTAGCGGAGATGAGAATGCTTAGGTGGATGTGCGAGCACTCTAGGATGGATAGGATCAGGAATGAAGATATTCGGGAGAAGGTGGGAATGGCCCTGGTGGATGAAAAGATGCGGGAAGCGAGGCTTAGATGGTTCGGGCACGTGCGAAGGAAGAGCCTTGATGCCCTGGTGAGGAGGTGTGAGCGGTTGGGGGCGGTGGGTTCGAGAAGAGGTAGAGGGCGGCTGAAGAAGTATTGGGGAGAGGTGATTAGGCAGGACATGGTGAGACTGGAGATTTCCGAGGACATGGACCTTGATAAGAAGGTCTGGAGGTCAAGCATCAGGGTTGTAGGATAGGGGTAGTAGAGTTTTCATACTTCATTCCCAGGGTGGGGCGGGTTTGGATAGAGATGATCTTAGAGGGCTTGCGGTTTTTGTTGAGCGCATGCTATCCTTGCTATCTATCTTAGCCTCGGGCCTTAGAGTCTGGCCATTGCTATTGCATGTCATTTATCTTATGGTTTTTATGCTTATGCTATTATTTTTAAAGATTTCTGCTGGAGTTTACTAATGAATTGTCTTTTCTTATTTTATTTTTATTTTCGTCTTTCTAAGCCGAGGGTCCATTGGAAACAGCCTCTCTGCCCTATCGGGGTGGGGGTAAGGTCTGTGTACGCATCACCCTTCCCAGGCCCCACTCTGTGAGACTTTATTGGGTAGTTGTTGTTGTTGTTGTTGTATTTCCTCTTTATACTTAAGTTTTTGTATGATTTTGTTGAGAAATTAGGACATTTTCTTAGGTTTATTGGCATATTTCAGGTATCATATGATTTTGAGAAGATACGAAAGAAACCAAGTCAAAATGTGTAAAAATTGGAAAAATGGACTACTGCCAGTTTACTCTATGCGATCGCGGGTGATTGCATGCTATCGCATAAGTCCAGAAAAGAGAACTATGAGAACGCAGAGTGGTATATGTGAACGCAATGCTTTAAGAGGTGGTCAGCGTTTGTTCAATTAACCTATGCGAACGCAAGATGTCCTAGACGATCGCATACCTGAGATAATTTATTCTCTGCGATCACTTATCTTCAATCGCGAACGCACAAGACAAAATCTGGGCAGTTCTGGTATTTCACACTTCTGTCCCCCAAGCCATTTAATACACGACCTAGCAGATATTTTCAACATCTTTGGCTATCTTTTGGCTAATTTTCAGTCTTGAAGACTAGAGAATAATATTTTTGAAAGCTAGGGTTTGCACACACACTTGGGTTTTGAAGATTTGAATCATGTGGTTAAGGATTTCTTACCCATTTATGTTTATTTCTTCATTTCCTTGATTTGTATAGAATATTTAAGTGTGTAGTATTTATTTCCAACACTTAATCTTGTTTATGGAAATATTCATGTTTAAAGTGTGGATTAAATACCTTGTTGTGCTTATGTATTTAATGATTTTTATTTATTTATGAAGTGAGTTATTGTTTGTTTAATTATTCTTGTTCTTTAATGTTTCCATATGGATTAGCTAACCCTAGGACTCGCCCATTAACTCCGAATTAATTTTGGGAAAGATAATTTGGGGTTGGGAAAGATTAATTAACAAGAACTTGAGGCTTTAACCCTCATTTTATAGATTCTACCTAGGAATAGGATTGAACTACTTGTAGCCATATTCGAGTGTGCTTAATCTCTTAACTGGGTTAGGAATAATTCAATTAGGAAGTCTTGTTGGTCTTCGGAAGAAGCTAATTAAGAATTATTATCCGTGGCTAATTAAAATAAACTCGCTCATATTTGTAAAATCGTGAAATACATTGGATCGTTACTTGAGTGTAATTCCCGATGCATCCATACTTGTAGCCATTGATCATTTTACTTGCTTTCTAGGTTAGTTTACATTTTCGCATTTAGATATAAAAAATTTCTAAACCAAGTTCTAAGTGTTTGGCATTGCGCGATAAGTGATAATTCTCTTACATTCCTAATCACCTACATATTATTCTCTTTGGGATTCGACCCCAACCTAGTTGAGTTATTATATTTGACATCGACCGCTTTACACTATTTTAAAGTGTAAATTTGAGCGTATCACGTTATTACTTTCGGTGTCACATTATGTTGTCTTTGTGTGGCACATATTGACAGGAAATTCTTTAGATGCTGTTGAGGATCTTCGACGTATGACCTTGAGAATAGTCCCTTATTTTTTCAACAAATGAAGCATGTTATCTGTGATTTGGAACGAATCAGCTTGTATCTGCGGGACTACAATTGCAGTTGCTAAGTTTTCCGTAGTGGGTTGTTCCCAATCATACAATACAGCCTCGGGCACCAGCGGTGCCACCACCTGGTTGATCGGGTCATTCACTTCATCCTTATTGTTCTTGTTGTTTACTTCGTCTGCCATATCTGGTTCAACTTGTTCAGTCAAGTTCTGTTGTTGTTTGTCTTTCTTGTTTGCACGATTCAATGCCTTGAAAAGTTTCTCAGGATCTGATAATGCTTCAAACAGTTCACCAGTTCTTGAGGAGTTTCTAGGCATGCACCTGTAACATCCAACACTACAACGTTAGAATTTCAATGTATTCAGTTTGAGTTGAAGAAAATCGGTTACACTAAGACTTTTTGCACTTATTTTAATTGCAATTAATAACACTGTTAATTCCCTGGCAACGGCGCCAAAATTTGATCACGCCCAACAATGCCTTATAAAAAGGATAAAGCGGTCACTGCAAATATATTCTGGTTAACAAATCCGAAGTCGAATCCCACAGGGAATTAACCTATCAATCACACCTATCAGACTCACACAATTTCACGTAATCAACTTTCCAAGATATTTAAATAACATATTGGATGTTTACTAACTAACTATTATTTAATGAGAATGCAATAAATAAGAACTAACTATGAACGTGTTGTAGACAATAATTGGAATGATCTAAGGTTATGATTTCCCCTATTGTCGGAGTCCTTTAACTTTTGTTTGTTATAAATTTGCCTAAGTCTTCTCTATCGATCATGAGCACTCTGACTGTCGTAACTCTCTCCCGAGTAATTACAACAATATACTAGACATATTCTCCCGAATTATGCTAGCTAACTTTAATTACAGCTCACTTAGATACCATCCCAGGTTTCATTATCCCTAATACCACCTTTAAACCCTTTGTATTGATCCCTCATATACGTCAGGAGTGATGTTGTTTAACAACGACCGAAATATGTACTCTCTCCCGAGTAATGCACACTAAATAGGAACAGTTAATTGAGGGCCCTTCAATCAACAGCAACAAGCATATAGTTGAACAAATAGGGACAAAACTATGGCAAATCTGTATTACCATAACGAGAAATTCATCCTTCAATAGGTTCCATCAAAACCCTAGATTATAAGTTTAGCTACTCATACTAATGCAAAACACAACACTAATATGATTCATAATTCACAATTAGAAGTAAGAATAAGAAGATAAAAACTCTGAAGAATTGATTGATCTTCTCTCCCTTGTTCTTGCCTCCAAAATTGTCTAAAACAAGCTTCCCCTGAATTCTGGGCGAGTTTAGGCTCTTATAGGTTCAGGTTAGTTGCCCAAGAAATTATATAAAATCCCCTGCATTAGATCGCGCCTGACAGCCCATCCGCGGCCATAGATTCAACAGCGGATTCAGCTGCGGATTTTTGCCTCTTCACTGCCTTCCTTCACGAGCAGGTTCACGCGACCTGCATCTTATCTTGTTTTTCTCGCTCTTTTTCACCCGGGCTATCCTTTGATTGGCATTGTATGTTCATAATGACTTCAAAATATCCTTTATCTTCCTCCTAGCTTGGAATTACTCCTGCAAAACAAAAATATCTTTATTAGAGCATTTTGTTAACTTTTAACATTCAAACATCAATAAAGTGCGGTTAAATTAGAGTGTAAATAGCGTCTAAAATACGCAATTATAGGCTACTATCATGTTCCATCCTCGGTCAATGTGAATTGTGCTGCCTTTGTGCGTAGAGTCCTCGACTCCTTCATATCCGATGGAAGCTTCCTATTCCTTAGGTATTCGATGTACTTGTTCCTCCAATCCCAGGTCAGACTCGTAGAGTTTATTTCGGCATGGCCTTCTTCGATAACTAACCTCGAAAGTTATACGACAGTCCCCGAGCTAAGTTCGCCGTCTTCGAACGATGACCTTAAGTTTGCAAGGGCATCAGCCTCGTTGTTCTGTTCCGGAGGTACATGTTGTAGGGTCTATTCATTGAATCGAACCTCCAAAGTTTTGTTGACTTGGTTTACCACAAGTAGGGAATCACATTTGGCTTCGATGACCTCTGCTCCCAAATATTTAGCTATATCGAGACCTGTAATCATGGCCTCATACTCGGCCTCAATGTTAGTTAATTTTGAAGTTCTGATAGATTGTCTAATAGTATTACCTGTGGGCGGATTCAAAACGATGCCCAACCTGGACCTTTTCACGTTCGAAGCGCCGTCAGTGAAGAGGGTCCACACCCCCGAAGATGTACCCGATTTTAGTAATAATTCCTTTTTGACCTCGGGTATGAGGGTTGGCGAGAAGTCAGGCCACGAAGTCTTCCGAGATTTGAGAATTGATGGTCGTTTGGGGTTGATACTCGATATCGTACCTGCTGATCTCGACGGCCCATTTGGCCAATTGACCCAAGAGCTCGGGTTTGTGCAAAATATTGTGAAGGGGATAGGTAGTCACAATACAAATTGGGTGACACTGAAAATACGGTTTTAATTTTCTAGAGGCGCTTATTAAAGCAAGTGCTAATTTTTCTAAGTG
Source organism: Nicotiana undulata (assembly GCA_005239495.1). Taxonomy (NCBI): domain Eukaryota; kingdom Viridiplantae; phylum Streptophyta; class Magnoliopsida; order Solanales; family Solanaceae; genus Nicotiana; species Nicotiana undulata. The sequence continues at coordinate 40,586 of ML283433.1, read as the reverse complement.
TGGGTATCGAGTCTCGTCCTCACCTAAGGTCCGACTAAAATAATAAATAAGGAATTGCGTACCTTTCTCTTCTCGAAGTAGGACCTTACTTACCGCTATCTCCGAGACCGCTAAGTATATGTAGAGTTGCTCATCCGCTTTCGGGGTGTGAAGCAATGGCGGGCTCGACAGGTTTCATTTTAGCTCTTCTAAGGCTTGTTGTCGTTCAGGGGTCCATACGAAATTGCTATTCTTCTTAAGCACTGAGAATAACCAATGACTTCTATCTGGGGACCTCGAAATGAATCGACCTAGGGCGTCTATACGCCCTGTTAACCTTTGTACGGCCTTGACATTATCCACGACCGTGATATCTTCGATGGCCTTGATTTTATCGGGGTTGATCTCGATCCCTCGATTTGATACCATTAAGCCGAGGAACTTGCTTGATCCGACCCCGAATGCGCATTTCTCCAGGTTAAGTTTCATGTTGTACTTTCTTAGTATGTCGAAGGTCTCCTACAAATATTTTAAATAATCATCTGCTCGCATGGACTTAACTAACATGTCATCAATATAAACTTCCATTGACTTACCTATTTGTTCTTCGAACATTTGATTTACTAGGCGTTGATAAGTAGCTCTAGTATATTTTAATCCGAACGACATATTGTTATAACAATAGGTGTCGTATTTAGTGATGAACGAAGTCTTCTCCTGATCCTTCGGGTTTATTTGTGTTTGATTGTACCTAGAGTAGGCATCGAGAAACCTGAGGATCTCGTGGCCGTTCGTGGCATCGATCATGCGATTGATATTCGGTAAAGGAAAAGAATCCTTAGGGCATGCCTTGTTTCAATCCTCATAGTCTATGCGCATTCTAAGTTTATTTCCCTTCTTAGGGACTACTGCTACGTTTGCTAACCATTCGGGATAGTTTACTTCCCGAATGGACCCTATTTAGAGAAGTTTGGTTACCTCATCCTTGATAAATACATGTTTAACCTCGGACTGAGGCCTTCTCTTGTGATTTCCTAGACGGAACTTCGGATCCAGGCTTAGCCTATCTGTAGTGATTTACATCGGGATCCCTGTCATATCGAGATGGTACCAAACAAAACAATCTGTGTTATATAAAAGGAATTGAATAAGTTTTTTTCCTGAGCTCGGGATACAACCCTGTGCCTAGGTATACCTTTCGTGCTGGCATATCCTCGATCAGTGACTTGTTCTAGCTCTTTGACTTTCGATTTGGTGGCGTCAGAATCATCGGGAATTATGAAGGATCGAGGGATCAAGTAGTCATCATCCTCGTCCGTTCCCTGCTTCTCCGTCTGAGTCAAGGTTGGTGATTGTGGTTACTATTTAGCCTCCTACTTTCTTTTGGAATCCTATCCTTTTATTGATGAGAGTGTCGATACTGGTATTACTTCATCGACCGCAAACATCTCTTTGGCGGCATGTTGCTCCCCAAACACCGTTTTTACCCCCTCTGATGCAGGGAACTTCAGACCTTGGTGAAGGGTTAAAAGGACTGCCCTCACGTAATGAATTCAGTGTCTTCCAAGCAGGGCGTTGTATCTCATATCGCATTCGATCACATGGAACTTTGTTTCTTGAACGGTCCCGGATACGTTTACATGCAAGATCATTTCGCACTTAGTAGTTTCACTCGCGATGTTGAAATCATTGAGAACCCGAGCCGCAGGCACAATCTGATCTTGCAGGCCGAGATGCTCCACGACCCTCGATCGAATAATATTGGTCGAGCTTCCTGGATTAATCAAAATACGTTTAACCTAATTTTATTCATTAGAATAGAGATTACCAATGCATCATTGTGGGGTTGTCAGATCCCTTCTGCTTCCTCATCATTGAAATACAAGGTTCCTTCTGGTACATAGCCTTGAGTTCGGTTTTCCCTGGTGATCAACACCTTGGTGTGCTTGAACACATGTCCCTACGGAATATCGACCCCACCAAAGATTATGTGAATCATGTGTTGTGGTTCTTCCTGTTTGTTCTTCATGTTTGCGTCTTTGTATCTTAAGTGATTTTTAGCTTGGTCTCTCAAGAATTCTCGGAGGTGGCCCTCGTTGAATAGATGGGCTACCTCTTCCCTTAGTTGTCTGCAGTCTTCGGTTCTATGACCATGAGTACCATGGTATTTGCATATTTGATTAGGGTTACTTTGTGTCGGATCAGTCTGTAGGGGTCTAGGCCATCTAGTATCCTTGATCCGCCCAATGGCTGATACAATACCTGATGCGTCGATGTTGAAGTTGTATTTGGATAGTCGTGGTGCTTCTGTGGACTCGACATGTTTATCGAAGTCACTCTTACTCATGAGCCCTCGGGGGCTCTGTCCTTGATCATTCCTTCGATCATGGGTTACGCCCCGCACCGTTGTTTCTACGATCTGCGTCGTATGGTTGATACTGATCTCTGTTCGATCAAGGTTCTCTATCGATGTCCCTTTGAATTCTGCCGACGGGCCTGTTTGGATAAACGGAACCGGAAGGGGTCCCCAACTAATCATCCTCGAACCTGATTTTCGACCGGTACCGATTATGGACATCGGCTCAGGTTACGGCTGGATACTCAATCAAATTTTGCTTTAGCTGCCGTGATGCTACTGAACATCATACGTTCAAACCTTGAGTAAAAGAATGGAAAGCCCAATCATCTGCGACCGGGGGTAGGTCCATGCGTTCCATCTGGAACCGAGATACAAATTCCCTTAACATTTCGTTGTCCTTTTGTTTCACTTTGAAGAGGTCTGACTTCCTAGTCGTGCCCTTTATTGCTCCGGCATATGCTTTGAAGAAAGGAATCTGCAAGCATGGCGAAAGAATCGATGGAATTGGGCGGCATATTGTGGTACCATGTCATCGCCCCCTTCCATAAAGTTTCTCCAAACTTCTTCAGCAGAACGGGCTCAATCTCGTCATCTTCTAAGTCATTTCCCTTTATTGCACATGTATAAGAAGTGACATGCTCATTAGGGTCAGTGGTCCTATTGTACTTGGGAATTTCTGGCATGCGGAATTTCTTCAGGATGGGCTTTGGAGCCGCAATTGGGGGGAAAGGCTTCTGCACAAACTTCTTTGAATCCAAACCTTTTAGAATCGGTGGTTCCCCCGGTATTTGGTCAACTCGGGAGTTGTATGTTTCTAACTTTTTTTCATTTGCCTCAATCTTCATTTCCCCTGATTCGATTCGCTTTGTGAGCTCCTCGAGCATTTTCATAATGGTGGTGTTAGTCCTCGATTCATTGGCCTTAGACCTCTCCGGTACAGGTTCATCCTTGTGAACAACTTTTAGTGAGGGCTCGGGTTCGACCCTACTCGGTGCAGGGCTCTGGTTTTGTAGTTGCGCTATAGACGCTTGTTGAGCCTGTAACATTTCAAATATCAGTTGAAGGTTGACTCTTCCGTCTTCTCCGCCCTACGTACCTCGACCACCTGATCGAACTTCCCTGCGGATGCTATTTTCGGGATCCGCTCAGATTTGCATTTAGGGCGACATGGGAACTGATGTCGACGAGATTTGCAATTGGTTCTCCCTCGAGAGGCACTTCGATCCCTGGGGCGGGTATATTATCATTTTCTCCATTGAAACCAAGGCCGTTGTCGGCGTGTGTGGGTACTGCTTGTGAGTTCGACATGCTGATCCTGAAATCAAAAACACATACGAGAACAAGCGTAAAGTAGTGTGTGTTATGAGAATTAATACCAGGCAATCAATATTATCCTTAGCCCCACGGTGGGCGCCAGACTGTTTACCCTTAAAATCGGATAACAATTAAACTTATATATGGTTTTAAAGACACGTGATTTTACATAATATCAATTGATAAATGCGATGATTAATAACAGAAATTAATAGTAAAGTAAAGCAAACAAGTATTGAAATGCAATTCAGCCCTTGAGCTAGAGTGCCCTCGAACTGACTGATACTAGAATAATGAAGTATAAAGAAAACTGATAAACAAGAGAGTATAAGCGAGAAAGAGTGTTATATTTCTTTTATATGCGAGAATAAGATGGGTTACAAATGATTAGAACTCCCCTTAATAAAGTAGAGGAATTCTACTTATGGTACAGTTCTAATTATAGAAGAAAATCTCATGATTAGCTAAATAACCGTTCTTGATTTGATCCGTTTCGAGATTTCCGCCATGATCCTCGACCAGTCACGGATATCTCGCATTTAAGTTATTATGCTATCTTCGGTCTTGCTCGATGTCTATCTCGTTTTGTCTCTATCACCACTGGTCTTGATCTCCACAAGTACCTCAAATCCCGAACTCGATATCTTATCCTCATACCTCGGTCTGATCTATTACGGGGCCGATATTCGATCCATCACCCTGGTGTCGGTTAATCAGTAAAATCGAGTGGGCCCGATTTTAACCGTATACAAAATGTTTTAACGGTTGAGAACACAAAAACTCGTTTAAGAAAAATAATTAGAAAAAAATGAATGGACTAAAGAATATTTCAAGGAAACTAACTGGAATTATCGAAGGAATAACGTTGAAATTGAAGATTGAATATCGCCAACAGCTAGTATTGCTCAAAGGAAAGATCAAGCAAGAATCAGGTACTATACGAAAACAAAATTTTGAAGTCAAGAGAGACACTGAACATACCATTCTAATCACCCCAAACTTGGTCTTTTTATATTAGAAACTCCATCAGTACTTTCATTTTTGCATTTGCCTCAATCTTCATTTCCCCTGATTCGATTCGCTTTGTGAGCTCCTCGAGCATTTTTATAATGGTGGTGTTAGTCCTCGATTCATTGGCCTTAGACCTCTCCGGTACAGGTTCATCCTTGTGAACAGCTTTTAGTGAGGGCTCGGGTTCGACCCTACTCGGTGCAGGGCTCTGGTTTTGTAGTTGCGCTATAGAAGCTTGTTGAGCCTGTAACATTTCAAATATCAGTTGAAGGCTGACTCTGTCGTCTTCTCCGCCCTGCGTACCTCGACAACCTGATCGAACTTCCCTGCGGATGCTATTTTCGGGATCCGCTCAGATTTGCATTTAGGGCGACATGGGAACTGATGTCGACGAGATTTGCAATTGGTTCTCCCTCGAGAGGCACTTCGATCCCTGGGGCGGGTATATTATCGTTTTCTCCATGGAAACCAAGGTCGTTGTCGGCGTGTGTGGGTACTGCTTGTGAGTTCGACATGCTGATCCTAAAATCAAAAACACATACGAGAACAAGTGTAAAGTAGTGTGTGTTATAGGAATTAATACCAGGCAATCACTATTATCCTTAGCCCCACGGGGGGTGGGGGCCAGACTGTTTACCCTTAAAATCGGATAACAATTAAACTTATATGTGGTTTTAAAGACACGCGATTTTACATAATATCAATTGATAAATGCGATGATTAATAACAGAAATTAATAGTAAAGTAAAGCAAACAAGTATTGAAATGCAATTCAGCCCTTGAGCTAGAGTGCCCTCAAACTGACTGATACTAGAATAATGAAGTATAAAGAAAACTGATAAACAAGAGAGTATAAGCGAGAAAGAGTGTTATATTTCTTTTATATGCGAGAATAAGATGGGTTACAAATGATTAGAACTCCCCTTAATAAAGTAGATGAATTCTACTTATGGTACAATTCTAATTATAGAAGAAAATCTCATGATTAATTAAATAACCGTTCTTGATTTGATCCGTTTCGAGATTTCCGCCATGATCCTCGACCAGTCACGGATATCTTGCCTTTATGTTATTATGCTATCTTCGGTCTTGCTCGATGTCTATCTCGTTTGGTCTCGATCACCACTGATCTTGATCTCCACAAGTACCTCAATTCCCGAACTCGATATCTTATCCTCATACCTCAGTCTGATCTATTACGGGGCTGATATTCGATCCATCACCCTGGTGTCGGTTAATCAGTAAAATCGGGTGGGCCCGATTTTAACCGTATACAAAATGTTTTAACGGTTGAGAACACAAAAACTCGTTTAAGAAAAATAATTAGAAAAAAATGAATGGACTAAAGAATATTTCAAGGAAACTAACTGGAACTATCGAAGAAATAACGTTGAAATTGAAGATTGAATATCGCCAACAGCTAGTATTGCTCCAAGGAAAGATCAAGCAAGAATCAGGTACTATACGAAAACAAAATTTTGAAGTCAAGAGAGACACTGAACATACCATTCTAATCACCCCAAACTTGGTCTTTTTATATTAGAAACACCATCAGTACTTTCATTTTTGCATTTTCACATGAGTTGAGTCTATTACTGAAAAAGAGAAACTCTTTATGGGTTGAAATTTCCAACAGAAACATTAAATTACCCTTTTGAGGTGTTTCCCCGAAACTGACGTGAACGCGGAATACTTAATGCACCATACTGCCTTACTGTATGATAAAAATTGTGGTCTTCTGAGTACAAGAAAAGTTAGACATTTTTCAGTGAGTGGTGATCAATTTAAGTTGAAAAATAGGAGTTGTTCGTACGTGGTTATTGGGTTTTAATTTATGTGTTTTAGTTTATAAATATATATCCCTATTAATTTGTGAAGTGGAGTCTTGGAGCAACGGTAAATTTGTCTCTGTGTAATCTATAGGTCACAGATTCAAGTTCTAAAATTATTAGCTACTAATATTTGCATTAGAATAGAGTGCCTACGTCACACCTCCTTGAGGTGAGACCTTTATCCCGACTCTGCATAAGGGCTGCCCCTTATATCCCTATTAATTTGGAAACGTCATCCTAATTAACATGATTTAAAAGTAGAGTTTTGAGAACAAAGTTTGGTCTGATTGCATTGCGCACTATGGCTTTCTTATCCCCGTCTATAAATAGAGACTTCAGAGGCCTTTTCATTACACAACAATTTCGAATATTAATCGACGACCAAATTGATTCTCATAATGAGAGCTCTATTTCTCATCTACCTTATCTTTTCTCCGTTTGGAGCTGAAGCAAGAACTTTGCTAGGTATATATATATATACATACATACTGAAATTAACGCTAGACATCTACTGTTTTCTTCTACTATAATTTCGTTATTTTGTCGTTCTTTTTGTTATTTTGTAGTACTAATACCTTAATTTTAGTCACCTTTTGTTCAAAGTGGCCTGGCTGCATGCATGGGATCTGATAGTTTTAGTAATTAAGCAGACACTTAACAACTTATTTTTCTTTTATGGATTTGAGTATGGATTGTGTCAGTTTTTAATCTTTACTCTTTGTCCCAAACTGAACATGTTTATTCAGTAGAAATTTCAAGCACATCTAGCGGGTTGATGGCTAGCTCACTTGGTGACCTTCCTGCCTTCTAGGGTTGTGTAACTGTAGGGTCCAAACTCCATCAGTAGCATGGCATTCCCCTTCCTCTTTCCCGCCCCCTTCCACCTCCCCCCTCCCCCCTCCC
>ML283433.1:1572-23196 GCA_005239495.1 Nicotiana undulata | reverse complement strand
CCCAGAAGACATCATATTGTCTTTCCATCATTGACTTTTTTGATAATTTCGGAGAGCATACCATCAAAGAGATTGCTAGTCTTCCTCCCATAGTATATAGGGCACCCCAGATAAGAGAAAGGGAAGAACTTATCCATATAACCAGTAGCATTTCTAATTCTATTGATTCTTGAGCACAGGTGTGAGGGGTTGTAATAAAGAAACTCTTGCCATTGTTAACTTTCTGCCTAGAAGCCTTTTCATACATGTCAATAATCTTTTTGATAAGCTTGATAGTCATGTTGTTTCCTCCACATAATATAACAATATCATTGACATAAGCTAAATATTGATCATTGGACCTCTTTGATCCATATAAAAGGAGTGAAGCTAATAAAGTCATTCAGCTCATTGAGAGATCTAGAAAGAACCTCCGCTCTGATAATAAACAATGAAGGAGATAAATGATCTTCTTGTTTGAGGCCCTAAGTGTGAAAATACCAGTTTTAGCCTCATTGATGATGATAGAGTACCAGATACCTTGTAGAAGCCCCCAGATAATGTCAATCTAGTTTTCAGAGAAGCCAAATTTTCTCATAACTGCCATCAGGAAAGTCCAGGAAATTCTGTCATAGACTTTTGCCATGTCGAGTTTTATAATAACATTGTCTTCTCTATTCTTCTTGTTCACGCTTGAGCAATTTCCTGGGATAGCAGAATATTTTCAGTGATCAATCCACCTTTCACAAAGCCACTCTGATTCTCTTATATAAGCTTCCCTAGGATAGGATTCAGCCTTCTGGAAAGGATCTTGGAGATAATCTTGGCCGTAAAGTTACTCAAACTAATAGGTCTCAAATCTGAGAAACTGCTAGGAGAGTCCACTTTAGGAATAAGAACTAGGCAAGAATGAGAAAAGAACTTAGTGAGTCTCCTACCATTGAAGACAACTTGAGCAAAATCAGTAATATCCTCCTTAATGATATCCCAACAGGTTTGGAAGAATTTCCCATTATATCTATCCGGCTAAGCTGCACTAGTAGGACTCATGTTGAAAAAAACATTCCTAATCTCTTAAGTATAAGGAATGGCAGTGAGATTTTCATTGTCATCATCAGTTACACATTGAGGGATACAATTGATGATATTTTGATCATTGAAGTGGTGATTGATGTTAAAGAATTGTTGGAAATGGTGGACAACTGCATTGCTAATGTTAGAATCCCCCTCAATCCAGTGGCCTCTATGGTCTTTGATTTTGAGAATTTGAAGCCTTATCCTTCTCTCTTTAATGATGCTATGAAAGTATTTAGTGTTAGCATCACCTTCTTCGAACCAGTTCACCCTAGCTTTATGCCTGATAATGTCATTCTGCAACCACATCCACCTAATGTATTATTCTTGGCCTTTATTCAGTTCAGTCCTAGTGATGTCATTACTGTTAATAAGATCACTCTACTCAAGTTTTGGACTGAGTCCACCGTGAGAGCAATCACTTTCCTCCTTACCCTTCGAGGTTTGGTCTTTGGGTCCTCAGACTACGAGGCAGCCCTCCTCTTCTTATTTTTTCTTGGCCTCTTCCTCGCTACACGAGGGCCTCTATATAGCATCCTTGGTCAGGCCTGCATGAAAGAAACTTAGTAATGAATGAAGTACAAAGGAGGTTTCCAAATATTAGAGAGAAAATCCTGACCAGGGTTTTTTTCCTCCCATCTCCCCTTCGCCAAATCACGCCATGCGCGTTCGGCATGAGAGGAAGTCAAGGCTAACTTTCAAACTCAATCTTCAAGGTTGGGTGTCGCTTGAGGCACGAAGGAACTGTTGCATGTCAAAGGAGAATGTTAGACAAAGTTAAAGCTGTATGAAGAACAAAGTATTAAAAAATCACTTACGTTCGGGGTTCCACTCCTCGGGGAATGACATCTTCTCCTCCGGGATGATGTCACAGGTCCTCACCCATATAAACAGTCTCATCCAACCCCGATTCTTATCCTCGTCAATGCTTGAGAAAAAGGCCTTCGTTGCCTGGTGTTGAAGCTTGATCAGTCCTCGATAGAGTCGAGGCCGGTACAACTGTATGAGGTGGTTTAGGGTAAACTCCATCCCTTTTCCCTTGTTGAGAAGAAACGTAACATAATTACTATGCGCTATAGTGAGGGATGGAGTTGGCCGAGGGTGACCTGATACCTTTTGCAGAAATCAATGATCACCAGGTCAAGGGGACCCAATGTGAAGGGTTAAGTGTAAACACTTAAAAAAACCTCTATATGAGTAGTTGATAGGTTAGTATTCTGTTTTGATGATCTAACAAACTTTTATGTAAATAACCAGATAAAGGACCTGATGCATAACCAGCACAACCAGTCAACATGAACTCAAGAATTTGTGCAGTATACATTTGAACTCACATGAAATAGTTTAGGGACCTGATCCTTTAACATTCTCACTGACGGAAGTACAGGTCAACTCTACAGTTGGAAAGCTGTGACAGAAAAGGACTGCTGCAACTGTACACGCTACAATGCAGTAACAGTGCAGCAGTCACTTCCCATTGGTTAAGAAGTGTACCAACTAAGCATGGGCATCCTTCTTGGGATGTCCTAAGGATATAATATCTTTATTGAAGACAAACAAGATATTCACTTGAGCATTTACTAAAAACATTCTCTCAAGCATTGAAGTGTTGCTCTTGCATTGAAGACTCAAGTGTGTCAATAACAAGAAGACAACTCCACTAAGACGAACATGTTCCACAACGTGTTGTTAGGTGTCCTTAGTTGAGTTGTAATCTTGTATTTTGCTTTTCATTGTATCCTACTTGCTTTCTTAGAAGCACATTTTTAGGAATCTCAAAACCATAAACCTTTTGTGTTTGTGTTGTGACTAGTGTAGTCATAAGTCTAAAGTCTTTGTAACTAGTGAGTGACAAAGTGGCTTGTAATAGATATTGCAAGTTAGTGTGTTAAAGTCTTTGTAAGAGTGTCATTAAAAGTGTCTTGTAATAGTTAAGATTACAAGTTAGTGAACTTGAAATCCTACCAGAGTAGGTTGTGGTTTTTGTCCCGTTGTGTTAGGATTTTTCCACGTAAAATCCCTTGCCTCTTTTACTTACTGTCTCTGTTGATATCTCTGAGGGAACTAGTAAAGGACCAGGTCTCTTTACAAATTGCAGCCTCCTAGAAACTATCAATTGCTATTAGAGTAGGTTCTTTCTAAAAGGTTAACACCTAGAAAAGATCTCTAGTGGCTGCTCTCCCAGCTTCGAAGAAGGACAATCAACATATCGACCTCCTATATTCAATGGCCAGTATTACGGGTGGTGGAAAACTCGTATGCATGACTTTATAATGGCTGAAGATTCTGAACTGTGGGATGTCATTTGTGACGGTCCACATGTTCTTATGAAGAAGGAAGGAGAAGCTGGGCTATTGGTGCCTAAGACAAGGAAAGAATACAGTGATGTTGATAGGAAGGCTGTGGAGAAGAACTTCCGTGCCAAGAAAATCTTGGTGTGCAGAATAGGACTTGATGAGTACAATAGAATCTCAGCCTGCCAATCAGCAAAAGAGATATGGGAAGCCTTGCAAACTGCTCACGAAGGAACAACTCAGGTTAAGCAGTCCAAAATCGACATGCTAACAACTGAGTACGAGTTGTTCCGAATGAAGGATGATGAGTCTATACAAGACATGCATACTAGATTCACATCCATCATCAATGAGCTTCACTCTCTAGGTGAAATAATTCCTAGGAACAAGCTGGTGCGAAAGATTCTGAGTGTCCTACCTGGTTCTTGGGAAAGTAAAGTGAATGCTATTACTGAAGCAAAAGACCTACAAACTCTGACAATGGATGAGTTGATTGGGAATTTAAAGACATACGAGTTGAAGAAGAAGAAAGATAGTAAGAGAAGAGAACCAAAAAGGGAAAATAACCTGGTTCTAAAAGCTGAAGATAATAACTCAAGTGAGGAAGATGGTGATATGGCTTATCTCACCAAGAGATTTCAAAAACTGGATCGAAGGAATGGTGGTATACCAAAAAGAGGTAGGTCAAGCAAATCAAGAAACTATGATCTTTGCCACAAGTGTGGAAATCCTGGGCACTTCATCAAGGACTGTCCACTACTGAAGCAGGAGCCTTACAAGCACACCGCTGACAAGACTGCCAAGAGGAACCAGGTCCCCGACAAACATTTCAGCAGAAAGAGTATTGCTGATAATGTTTTGAAGCAAGCCCTTGCGGCCTGGGGAGATTCATCTAGTGAATCGGAGGAGGAACTGGAAGTAGATAACAGTTCTATGATGAAAGTAGATAACGAGGCCAAGGTGTATGATTCACTGTTCGCGCTAATGGCTCAGTACGATGATGATGAAGAAGGTGAAAATATTGAGGTAAATTTCAGGGATGTTCAGAGAAATCTGAAATCCTACTCCTAAAAAAAGTTAATATCTTTGGAAAATGTTCTTATTGATGCTTACTACAGTCTAATTGATGACAAAGATTCTTTAATCATAGAGCTAGGAGAAACTGAACAGTCTAGAGATGATTTAGTTATGTGTGTGGTAGATTTGAAAGAAACCATAAGTGAGCTTGAGAAAGAAAAAGAATCTTTAACATGTTGACTCAACATTGTAGAAAATGAGAGAGATGACTTGATGGTGGTAGACGTGGACCTAAAATATACCATAAGTAATTTTGAGAAGGATAAGGAAACACTAGCTGAAAAGACAAATAGAGCAGAAGATGAGAGAGATGATCTAACTATAGTGGTAGTAGACCTAAAGGAGACAGTGGATAACCTGAACACCGAGGAGAATACTCTAGCTGAGAAAATCAATATTGTTGAACAAGAAAGAGATGATCTTTTGGTGGTAATCACATACCTAGAAGAAACAATTAAGGAACTTAAACTAGAACCTGGTGCGTCAGGCTTAGATAAAGGAAAAGAGACAGCTAGTGAGAAACATATTGAGCTTGAAAAAGAAATAAATGATGTAAAAACAAGCATGTGCTGTGAGCTTGAGAAAAACAGGCAACTTCAAGCTGAAATGGCTAAATTAAAATCTGATCTTGAAAAATCACTGATGTTGTCACTGCCATGTACTTAAACAACAGTGGAAACAGGCAGGGGATTGGGTTCCAAAAGGGAAAAAATTCCTTACAACCCTCACAGCAAGTATGTCACTGTCCCAGATAATTGGCTTTGTACCCACTGTGGGAACAACGGGCACTTCAAATAAATCTGCCCAGCCAGGGATCAGTCAGTTCAGAAAAATAAAATGTTTGCTGACAAAAGGAATACTAAGAAGGGACCAGGTCCCTCAAAGAAAAACATAGTCTTGCCTGCTTGGACCAGAAAAGCTCTTATTCATCCTTTCCCTAACTACAAGGGACCCAAACTTGTTTGGGTTCCTAAATCTAACCCTTAACTTCTATGTGCAGGAGTGAGAGGAACATGACTGCAATGGATCATGGATAGTGGATGTTCAAAGCACATGATTGGGAACACCATGGATTTTCTCTCACTGAAAGCCCTGCAAGGAGGAGATGTATCCTTTGGCAATAGAAAAAAGGGGTACATTCTCGGCGTTGGAAGGGTTGGAAGATCTCTTGAGCACTCAATTGAAAATGTGTACTATGTTTATGGTCTGAAATATAGCCTGTTGAGTGTCTTTCAAATTTGCAATAAAGGAAACAAAGTGGAATTCTTGTCCAAAGTGTGCACAGTTACTAGTTTAGTAACTAGTGAAGTGGTGTTGATTGCCAAGAGGCACAAGAACATTTATGTTATTGATTTTGAATCACTGGAAGCTGGTGAGGTGAACTGCTTAAAGGCAGTTGATGATGATGCAGAACTGTGGCATAGAAGACTGGGTCATGCAAGCTTTTCCTTATTGAATAAACTTATACAGAAGGACCTGGTACGTGGTCTACCCAACTCAAAGTTCAAGCAACAAAGAGTATGTGATGCATGTGCCAGAGAAAACATGTGAAATCATCCTTCAAGCCAAAGAAGGATGTTAGCACATCAAAACCTCTTGAACTTCTTCACATGGATTTATGTGGTCCAGTGAGGATTCCAAGCAGAGGTGGAAAAAAGTACATCTTTGTGATTGTGGATGACTACTCAAGATTCACTTGGACAGTGTTTCTTAGAGCAAAAGATGAGACATTTGAAGTATTTGTAGCATTTGTCAAGAAAATCCAAGTGAAGATGGAGTTGAAGGTAGCTTGCATTAGATCCGATCATGGGACAGAATTTGATAATGTGAAGTTTGATGAGTTTTGCAATGAAAATGGAATCACTCACAACTTCTCAGCTCCAAGGACTCCTCATCAAAATGGTGTGGTCGAAAGGAAAAACAGAACTCTAGAAGAAATAGCACGAACAATGCTTATTGACAGTGGGATTGCAAAACATTTTTTGGGCTGAGGCAATCAACACTGCATGCTACTTGGTAAACAGGTGCATGATTAGGTCCTTCCTAAACAAAACCCCCTATGAATTGCTAAATGGAAGAAATCCAAAGATAACTTATCTGAGAGCCTTTGGATGCAAATGCTATGTACTAAACAATGGGAAGGATCAACTTGGAAAATTTGATGCAAAAAGTGATGAAGGAATCTTCTTGGGGTACTCTTCTCAAAGCAAAGCGTACAAGGTGTACAACAAGAGAACCCAATATGTAGAAGAGAGTGTTCATGTGTTATTTAATGAGACACCCTCCTTAAACAAGGAAGGAAATGGTGATGATCAAGACCATGAGCCACTCTTGGTTCCTGGAGAAATATCTGATGTCTCAAATGGTAAAGCTAACATGATGAGTCAAATGAGGGAGATAAGTGAAGGCAGTGCAACCACCTCCTCAAATTCACATGAGGAACTTGGTACTTCAATTACTACTACTGAAGCTGAAGAAAAAGTTGGAGATGTTGTGCAAGGCACCCCACAGGTTGCAGAACAAGGAATGCAGGTAAATCCCTCTGATGTACCAAGCTCATCCACTAACAAAACCCAAGTCCCAAATTGGAAACACAAAAGCTCTCACCCCCTTGACAACATAATCACCCCTCTTGATTCCCGAGTTCAAACCAGATCCATAACCAGAAACTCCCTAGCCTTCTCAGCCTTCCTATCCTAATAGAACCAAAAAATATCAAAGAAGCACTGAAGGATGCATACTGGATTATTTCTATGCAAGAGGAGCTACACCAGTTTAAGAGAAACAAGGTTTGGCACCTGGTACCTCGACCGTCAGATAGAACCATCATAGGGACCAAGTGGGTGTTCAGGAATAAACTAGATGAAAATGGAAACACCACAAGGAACAAAGCGAGGCTTGTTGTTCAAGGATACAATCAGGAGGAAGGGATAGATTATGATGAGACATTTGCTCATGTTGCTCACATGGAAGCCATCCAGATTCTCATTGCATTTGCATCTCATATGGAATTCACTTTATTCCAAATGGATGTGAAAAGTGCATTTTTGAATGGTTTTCTCAAGGAGGAAGTGTATGTAAAGAAACCACCTGGCTTTGAAAGTCATGTACATCCTGAGTACGTTTTCAAATTAGACAAGGCTCTCTACGGATTGAAACAAGCTCCTAGAGTGTGGTATGAGAGATTGTCGAAGTTTTTTCTGGACAATGGGTTCACTCGAGGAAAGATTGACAACACACTGTTTCTAAAGAAACAGGGAAGGAACCTACTCATTGTTCAGGTGTATGTGGATGACATCATATTTGAGGCTACAGTAGACTCACTGTGTAAGGAGTTTGCCAAGCTCATGGGCAGTGAGTTCGAGATGAGTATGATGGGGGAACTGAACTTCTTTCTGGGACTTCAAGTCAAGCAGTCCACAAAGGGAACTTGCATCAGTCAGCAGAAGTACATCAAGGAGTTGCTAAAAAGGTTCGTTATGGAAGAATCAAAAGTGATTGACACACCTATTGCAATTGCAACCAAGCTTGACATGGATGACTCTGGATCTCCTGTAAACCAAACAATGTACAGGGGAATCATTGGCTCTCTGCTCTACCTCACTGCAAGTAGGCCAGATATTGTGTTTAGTGTGGGATTATGTGCTAGATTTAAATCAAATCCTAAGGAGTCTCATCTAAAGGCTGCCAAAAGAATCCTACGCTATCTCAAAGGGACACAGGACCTGGTTCTGTACTATCCCTCAGGTGACAATTTCAATCTTGTTGGTTATGCTGACGCTGATTATGCAGGTTATCTAGTGGACAGGAAAATCACTTCAGGCATGGCTCATTTCCTTGGATCCTTCCTAATCTCATGGGGTACAAGGAAGCAGAACTCGGTGGCTCTCTCCACAGCTGAAGTAGAATATGTTGCAGCTGCATCTTGCTGTGCTCAGTTGTTGTGGATCAAACAACAATTGGAGGACTTTGGAGTGTACATTGACAGTGTACCACTTTTGTGTGATAACACCAGTGCTCTCAACATGGCAAAAAACCCGGTTCAACACAACATAACCAAGCATATAGATGTGCGAGATCACTTCCTCAGAGACAATGTTGAAAAAGGTCACATTTGTATGAAGTTCTACTGTACTGAAGACTAGATTGCAGACATATTTACCAAGGCACTAAGCAGGGAACACTTTGAGAAAAATAGGATGGCACTGGGGTTGATGAGACCTAACTAGGGACCTGGTTCCCTGGCTTTGGCTGTGAGAGTCACTTTTAGGTACAGACAGCTAAAGTGTTTTCTGACCAAGCCTGACTCACATTAATACCGTTGCAGGTAGACACGCATGGTGATTACAGAAATTAAATGTACGACTCTGCAGAACAAAAGGAAGCTGAAAAACTTTTTCAAAAAAAAAAAACAAGTACAGGACCTGGTTCCTGTACCACAGGTTAGTAGTTATGTGTTTTCTATACCTCTCTCAAAAAGTAACAAAATTACTTATTGTTTCCACATCATCTGCCTTTTCAATATCTATGTCTATCACGTCTATCTTTCAAATCTTTCAACGCCCTCTGCACGTTTTCTCTTCCCAAAACATCTACCGCCATTTGAACCCATTCCTCTTCCTTTTCCCTCTTATTATTACACCCTTTATTATAAAGTCTTTCCTTCTCTAACTTCTCAGCAACACATTCTCATATTCTCTCTCAGGAAACCGACTTTCCTTCTACACTATAAGCTTTTCCCTCCAAAAAATGGAAAATGAGAACTCACCCTCTCTCTCTCTCCCACCGCTGACTTCAACCCTGTTCCAGAGGAGGTTCATACCTCTTCTCTCTCAGAAGTCATCATCCCTACCCCTGATTCCTCTTCACTACCTACTGATGCTTCGTCTTCTCCAAAACCCACTGCTTCTCTCCCGTCTGACCAACCAAAAAAAGACCTAGCCTCTGAACCCACTGACCTCCCTCAGGCTTCTGAAGCCTCTGAGGATGATCCTTACCAATATCTCAACTCCTCTCTCCTCGACTCCACGGCTCCCATGGAGTCTCCTGAAAAAGAAGCGGCTGAGAACATTATGGCCATTGCTTCTGAGAGTCTCCCCTCTGAAGGGGCTTCTTCTCTTCCTGAGCCTCAGGGGGAAGTACCTCCATTCCTAAGAGATGAGGGGACCATGGTCCTGTTTGAGTCACCCGTCCATGAGTCTGTCAAAGAAAAATCTGGTGAGGAACCTGGTTTTCCTTCCACAAAAACTCCCCAGGAACACATTTTCTATACTCCTCCTCTAGAGTCTCTTCCTCCTCTCTTCGAGCCTACTAATGATGATGATGAGGATGAGATGGTCTCGAGTGCCCGTTTTAAGCTTCGACAGAAAGTGACTACTCCTGAATCATCTGCCAAGCGACCATCTACACGGTTGCAAAAGAAGGAGGCTTTTGACTCTGCTCTTGAAAAGAGCAAGAAAAGCAATAAAACAAAGAAGAAGAGACTGATGAAGGAAGGGAAGGTTGTGGTGGAAGAAGCCATTCCTGTGGTTGAGGTAGAGGAGGATGCAACAGAGGAACCAAGTTCCTTGGTAACAAGAAAATCTCACTCTAAAAAGTGTGTGACTGGGTTGTTGATGAAGGGAAAACGCAAAAACGGGTGTCGCCCGTGAAAAGTAGTGGAAAGCTCAAACGAGCTGAAGTTGGTGAAGACAATGTCAAGGAGTCTGTGGTTCTCGAAAGTTCTAAGGGAGAGTCTATGACAAAGTCAAGAAAAAGAAAAAGGGAAATAGAAACCGTTGGGGGACCTGGTTCTATGAAAACTATACCAAGTGACAGTGGAAAGTGGCAAGAGAATGTGCGGAATCAAAGAGTGTTGTGGGGTAGAATGTTTGACCCAGAGATTTATGATATGACCGGAATGAGCCAGCTTATGGCCATGGTTGAGTTTCAGAAGTGGGATCATCTTTTCAATGTTGGTGTGCCCAAAGTGTATGAGGATCCAGTGAAGGAATTTTATGCAACCCTCTTCACCACTGCTGGGGATCATCTTTTTATTCTGGTGGAAGGAGTTGACATTATTTTTGATGATGCTGCTCTGGGAACAGTTCTTAACGTTCCAGCTAAGGGTATGTCTTCGGTTAACACAGATGCTAATGTTTGTGAGAGAAACTTTAGGCGAGCCATTGTTAAGCCTGGTATAATTCAGCAGGGGGAACGGGTTCATAAGAAAGCTATCCTCCCTCTTTACCAGCTTCTGTTTGAACTGGTAAATAAGGTACTTCTCCCCCGTGCTGAAAGGAGATCGATTGCCCCAAGGCTGATTTGACATTGATGGAGGCCCTTGACTCATTCACTCCTATCAACTTGCCTGCAATTATAATTGAATACATGCAGAAAGTGGTTAATGTCAAGGATGGTAATCATGGTCTTCCTTTATGGTTTCCTACTTACTCGGATATTTGAGTTCTACTTAGTGCCTGTTAAAGACCCCCGAGTTAGGACCCACAAGCAGACCTTCTCCAAGACGACCTCAGAATGTGAGTGCTTTGAGAAAGCTGGAGGAAGCACTTCGACAATATCCCAATTGATCAATGCGTTGAATGCTGCAAATGAGGTGATCAAGAAGTTGAAGGCTCAGATTGCTATCTTGGAGACTCAGTTGAGTCAAGCTTCTGGGGGTCCTGGTGCTGTTGTTCCTTCCAATGAAGATGTTGCCCGCTTGACTAAGGAGAACACTGAGCTCAGGCAGCAGGTTGAGAACCTGATAGAGGAACAAAGGTCTGCTAATTCCCGCATGGATTTGGTCCTCAAGACCCTGGTTGCCTCCTCTTCCAATCCTTCCTCTTCTAGTGCCCCCTAGGATTCCGTCTTATCCAGTTTATGTCTGCCTTTGATGATGTTTGTGGTTGTTCGTACTTATTTTGTTTTTTTGGTGTGTTTGGTAATTGGATCCCATCTGACTGCTCCCGTTTTTAAAAGTCCAAGCAAATATGTCTTTGTATTAAAATCAGCTTTTCTCATGTTCTGCATACTGCCTACTTGCCTTTTTCTTTTGTTTTCTATCATGATTGTGTGCACACAAGGGGCATGAGTTAGCTTTGTTAGACTTCTTTATGCTTTCTAACTGATTGTGTCTTTTTATGATGCCAAAAGGAGGAAGATAAACTAAGAATAATTGATGGCAGGGTTTAAGGGAGAAGCACACAAACAGGGGGAACAATATGGGGTCCTGGTCTCTTATCTGGTTAAGATTAGACTAGATAACTGTTCGCAAATTATAAAAGTTTGTCATCATCAAAAAGGGGGAAATTGATGGGTTAGTATTCTGTTTTGATGATCTAACAAACTTTTATGTAAAGAACCAGATAAAGGACCTGATGCATAACTAGCACAACCAGTCAACATAAACTCAAGAATCTGTGCAGTATACATTTGAACTCACAGGAAACGATTTAGGGACCTGATCCCTTAATATTCTCACTGACGGAAGTACAGGTCAACTCTACAGCTGGAAAGCTGTGACAGAAAAGTGATTGTTGCAACTGTACACGCTACAGTGCAGTAACGGTACAACAGCCACTTCCCATTGATTAAGAAGTGTACCAACTAAGCATGGGCATCCTTCTTGGGATGTCCTAAGGATATAATATCTTGATTGAAGACAAAGAAGATATTCACTTGAGCATTTACTAAAAATATTCTCTCAAGCATTGAAGTGTTTCTCTTGCATTGAAGACTCAAGTGTGTTAAGAACAAGAAGACAAATCCACTAAGACGGACTTTTTCCACAACGTGTTGTTAGGTGTCCTTAGTTGAGTTGTAATCTTGTATTTTGCTTTTCATTGTATCCTACTTGCTTTCTTAGAAGCACGGTTTTAGGAATCTCAAAACCATAAACCTTTTGTGTTTGTGTTGTGACTAGTGTAGTCATAAGTCTAAAGTCTTTGTAACTAGTGAGTGACAAAGTGGCTTGTAATAGATATTGCAAGTTAGTGTGTTAAAGTCTTTGTAAGAGTGTCATTTAGTGGCTTGTTATAGCTAAGATTACAAGTTAGTGAAGTTGAAATCCTACCAGAGTAGGTCGTGATTTTTGTCCCCTTGTGTTGGAGTTTTCCACGTAAAAACCCTTGCCTCTTTTACTTACAGCCTCTGTTGATATCTCTGAGGGAACTGGTAAAGGACCAGGTCTCTTTACAGTTTGCAGCCTCCTAGAAACTATCAGTAGTGATGCTCTCTTTGGGAACAGGGATTCGCACCACAACCTCGAGACCCCATGTCACGACCCGAATTTCCCACTCATCGGGACCGTGATAGCGCCTAACGTTAAACCCGCTAGGCAAGCCAACATGAATGTTCAATTTACTTTATTCATTTATCATTAGTCGTAAACAGGTGAATTTCAACATTAACATGAATAAAAGAAAACTATAAGATGAAGTAAGATATAAAATTCAATCCAATACCCTTTACGAAATTTCACAAAAACTAAACTGAATCCTAGAATATTGGAGTCACAACTCGCGGACTATCTATGAATACTACATATAAAGGTTTGAAATAATAAGTACATATGTTTCTGAATTAGCTAGAACAATATACAAAAGAAATAGAAGGGGATGCCAAGGCCTGTAGACGCCAACAGAACTACCTTGGTATCTCCGCGTGGACTGAAGACAGCCTCCTCAATCAATGTCAGTAGAGTCCTGTACCGGTATCTTCACAACAAAGATGTGCAGAGTGTTGCATCAGTACAACCGACCCCATGTACTGAGTAAGTGTCGAGCCTAACCTCGGCGAAGTAGTGACGAGGCTAGGACACGACAACCAAAACAACTTGTGCAATTAATAATATTCGAACGAATAATAATAACAGGAAGTAAACAACTAAGTACCAAGGAAAGGGGAAAACATGCCGGGGGAAAGAAATATCAAATAAAGGGAACAATGAAATAAGACAACAATTCAATATCAGCTTAAACAACAGGAATTAACATCAATGAAAAGACAGTGCACGGCATCACCCTTCATGCTATTACTCTCATCCTCACCATAATAATAATGCAAGTGCACGGCATCACCTTTCGTGCTTTTACTCTCATCCTCACAATAATCAATAGAAACAGCACAACATCACCCCTCGTGCTTTTAATATCATAATATGGAACGATATCACCCTTCGTGCTTTTACATTCTCATTCTCACAATAATCAATACACGACATCATATTTCGTGGTTTACACTCTTCCTCACCCAAACAATATCAATAAAAACAGTTCAGCAAGGAAAACAAATCAACAATATGAACCATAATAATAAATCATAACATCCCAACAAGGGAACAACAATAGAAATATCACTATCCCGACAAGGGACACAGCTATAACCAATCTCACTCAAGTACATATCTTCACATAAAGTTACTCAACTGAACCCAATACTCAACAATATTCATTACCAAGAATTTCCACCAACATGAATAACCACAAAGTGAAACTAAAGCTATAACACAGTAAATATCAATGAAAACCACGTAATTCATAATATCTGACTACCGGGCATGCTTGACACCAACGTATAGGTACTCGCCACCTCACCTATATGTTGAACATGGTATTCACACATAGAAAATAAGACACAACACCTATTCCCTCAAGCTAAGGTTACGCCAAACACTTACCTCGACTTCCATGACCAAAATCAAGCCTCAATCACCGCTTTCCCTTTGAACTTTGACTCCAATTCAATTGTATCTAGACATAATTGACTTAATAACATCAATAAACGCTAAACAATTCAATTCCAATGCTTAATTATAGGTTTTCTAACATTCTTCCCAAAAAGTCAAAAATTGACCCCGGACCCGCTTGGTCAAAACACGAGGTTCGGACCAAAACCCGATCACCCATTCACCCACGAGCCCGAATATGTAGTTAGTTTCGAAATCCGACCCCAAAATGAGGTCTAAATTCCAATTATTCAAAAACCCTCACTCTACCCAAGTCCCCAATTTTCTACCCTTAAATAAAACGAGTCTATGAATACATACCTATGGTTTTGTGGTGAAGTTCCCTTTCAAAAACGCCAAATTTTGAGTTTAGGTGAAGAAGTTATGAGCTTTGATAAAAAAAACCGTAATGCTACTGTTTTTAAGAAAACTGGGCAAAATTTTGCCCTACGCGTTCGCGACCAAGCTAATGTGTTCGTATAGGCTTCCCTACGCCACCCTACGCGTTCGCATTCCAAGTGGTGCGTTCGCACTGCTTTAGCACTACCCAGCCCCCAGATCCCAAAAGACTTTATGTGTTCGCGACTACATGGGTGCGTTCGCGTAGAGTAAGTTCCCTATACTCCGCGTTTGCACCCTTGCCTGTGCGTTCGCACAGTGTTAGCCAACCCCCCTTCCCCGCGTGTGCTGTGTGTTCGCGTGGCTATCCATGCGTTCTCACAGTACAATTTCCTGGACACCAGCAACATCTATAAACACCAGATTTTTCTAAGCAAAATCACCCTGACGCCTATCCGAAACTCACCCGAGCCCTTGAGGCTCCAAACCAAACATGTACACAACCTCAAAAACATCATACAGACTTACTCGTGCGGTCAAATCGCCAAAATAACATCTTAAACAATGACTTTAGCATCAAAATCAAAGAAAATTTCCAAAACTTCCGAAAGATCAAATTTCCCAACTACGGGTCCGAATCACGTCAAACGACTTCCGTTTCTTACCAAATTTTACAGACATATCACAAATATCATATTGAACCTGTACCGGGCTCCGAAACCAAAATACGGGCCCGATACTATAGATTTCAAACATAATCCAATTTCTAGAATCCTTTATATTTTTCAGAAAATAATTTCTTTTAAAAATTCATTTCTCGGGTTTGGGACCTTAGAATTCGATTCCGGGCATACGCCCAAGTTCCATATTTTCCTACGGGCCCTCCGGGACCGTCAAATCACGGGATCGGGTTCGTCTACCCAAAATGTTGATCGAAGTCAACTTAAATCAAATTTTTAAGGCAAAAATTAGCATTTTCTCAGTTTTTCACATAAAGGCTTCCCGGCTATACGCCCGAACTGCACGCAAATCGAGGTGAAATAAAAGAGAGGTTTTCAAGGCCTCGGAACACCATTTTGACATAAAATATAAGGGATGACATTTTGGGTCATCACACCCCAGTTTTAATCCCTCTTCATAGCCTCAAGGTGGCTCGTCGTTATGGAACACATGTACCTCGACACATGTTCGCGTCGGCCTGGGACCGATGAAGGGTTTTTTATCTTAAAGTTTGATTTTAGAGTACATAGGCCGGTAACGTACTCATGAGGAAGCGGCCCCACCGGCGCCTTGTCACCGGACGGCCCGGAAGAAGATGAGCAGGTTTTCTCCTTTTGTGGTACGGTTTTTGAGGTTTTCACTATTGATTTAGGTAAAGAATAGCGAAGGAAGATTAAAACTAATGGTTTCAATGCTAACAAGGGTGGCTCAATAGGCGGCGAAAGAGAGGAGATTGAGAGAGTTAGAAGACTTGGAAGTTTGATTAGATAAAAAGTAAAGTTTTATTCAACAAAGGAGTGTGTATTTATAGATTCACGGCAACGGTTCGGTGGCGCTAATGGCCGACCACTAGCTGACAGGCATTAATGATTTGGGGAACTGTAACGACGGGACATTTCGGTCACGTCCGTTGCTTACATCATGACGATGAAGTCATGATCGAGGTTTTAGAAAATCGAGGCTCAAATCGTTTCTTATCATTTACTCTAAGAAACGCGGGGACTATCTGTATACGGTCGAAATCGGGCATATCCGATTTCATAGGCATGGGAGTTGCCTCGAAGGTAAGCTCGTAACGGACCAGGCCCGAGTTAGAAGATTGAGTATTTAGCATGGAAATCGAAGTGTTCGACAAAGATCGAGATCGAGCATGACTAACTTCGAGGGAGGTATAATAACAGAATGGCGAGATATTAGCAATCAACCGAAGATCACGGCGGGAATCCTGGAACAAATCGAATCAAGCAATTATTAACACCAATCGTAGGATTTATTTCCATTATTAGAATTGTACCTTATTTAGTATTACTCCGTTATATAAAGAGGTATACCCTTCATTTGTAACATCATCATTATTCACTGATAAGAGTATACACTTACGCTGCTCACTTTATTTTTTCCACTGATTCATCATTGTTCGTTACTGTTTGTGTCATTTCTATTGATTCTTATTAACCAACCTCGAGGCTATCCCGAATCGAGGTCGAGGCGTTGCTAGAATACTGGTTTGGTTCATTTTACTGTCCAATTTATCTATTTAATTCGTTGTTTATCAATTGGTATTGGATTAAATCACGTATGCTTAAAACCACAATATAAGTTTAATTGTTACTCGAATTTTAGGGAACAGAAATCTTACTAGGATAGGTCAAGTTTTAAACTCTTGAGCAAGGAGCTTTTCACATAAATATCGCGTATTCTTTATTTACTGCATATCAATTGTGGGGACAGATAATGAACCTGGTTACCTACACTATTTGATTTTACTTTTTGCTTATTTACTCTAGAAACAGAAGTTTCTCTATATTGTTTGGCGAACTCCTAGTTTCTATCAATATTCTTACGTGGAGAACAGCAACGACACTTATAGTTCTGTCGGTTTCTATTGGGAAGTAAGCAGCTTGTTCTCTTTGCAAACTTTTACTCGGAAAATTCCTATTATAATAGGTCTATTATAATAGTTTTAGAACTCTTCAATGTAATGACAATCATAGCCTTTCCACTCATAAAAGTAAATTAATATTTTAAGGATATTTTCGTATACCAACATTATTATTCGTGTTTTATAATAATATTAGTTTCTATGCACGTGCGTTGCACATAGGTATTTCATATTAATTATTAAAAATTATATGATAAGACACAATTTATCGTGCACAGAAATCATCCTAAGGGAGCAATTTAGCTCAGCAAGTACCTAAAACCATCCTAAGGAAGCCATTTAATGAGTAAATAAAGGAGAAAAAATTCCTAAAGTTAGCATTAGCCAAGTAGGCAATAATAAGAAGTTTTGATCCTCACCCTTGCAATCTCATTTTATCAGTAATACAATGAGAATACCAGTTTAATGTATCCAAGTTAAATACTAATTTCTATTATTGCCGTCATTTTCATTTTTAAATAAGAATAGTAGTTGACCTTAAAGACCTAATAATCTTATCTAAAGTATATTTGGAATAACAATTTCAAGCATAAAAATTGTTTACTTAAGTTTATCTCTTTTTTCTTACTATTACTTCCTAATTACTATTATCTGCTTTTTGCTTAACATTGATCGAAAATGCTTCCAAATGATTTGTTTAAGGTAATCTTGGTATTAACATGTACGATACGAATGACAATCATTTAATAGCGTCACTACAAGAAAATTATACACCAAATAGTAAAGTAACCATTTTACCACATAATACATGTTATCCCACGAATAGGAGATTAAAGTTTCATGCAAAATACAATCCTAAGTATGTAATCCTTCTCCAACTAAACAACACAATCCACACGACTCTATATAACCTATTATATTTTATTTTGCTTAGTGGAGTGAGAGGGAAAGAGGTAAAGGATGCTAATAATGGATTTAAACCGTGAAATATGAAAATACTCACGAAGGGGGAAGAGACACTCAACCCCAACTAATGGTTCTGATTAAAAATTTTATGTACCAAAAGAGTATTAATTCTCAAATGTGATAATTCATATCATATATTATCTGGATACTTAATTCCTTGTTTCCAAAAAATTAAATGCAACTTTCACTTGAATACGATCATATTGACTACGAATAATATAGTAAGACACTTAAATTGAGGTAGAAAGAATATAACTAAACTGTTATATAGTGAGTAAATCACTTTGATGTTTCCGCTTCAATTATTTAGGTCATTATTTTTTCATATTCTAAATTTTATGCAATAAATTTTCAAATACCTTCACTTGAAATTATCAATATTTGAAATTAAATATAAAGATCATTAAAAAGTATGTGTTTAAGTATACCATAATCTTTGGAAATTTTATTATTTGTCTCGTACTAAAAAAGAAGTTGTTGAAATTGTAACTATTATAATTACTATTTTTAAGAGGAATTTAAGATTCAAACCCTACATCAAAAACACTAAATAATATAACTAATTGCATTTAAAAATAAAGATACTTTAGATGATTTGAAACCATAAAACTGAAATTGTTTTATACACAGAACAATAACATAGTTATTCTAATGTACTATAGAACTAATCAATCTAATTAAGAATATAGGGGAAGAAATATCAAAACATCCTGCGGGAAGGATGTCACAAATTTCTCTCATCAGTATTCTCCCTTGATCAATTATATTTCACACGTGAATAATTAACCTAAAAAGATTATAATGCATCTCTTATAAATATTAATAATATGCAATTACGTAATTCAATATCAAGAGGATACAATTACCATCTTCCGACTCAACTTTAAGAATTTTATTAATTATCATTGTAGTATTAACTTTAAGAATCACGATTTTGCATGATAAACCTCCTACGTTAAACTTAGATTTTTTTGTATGTTTTATGCTAGATAATACTTGTAACTTAGGTGCATTCAATGTGATTATCCAGGGATCCCTCTTCTACAGGGACATTCTCATGCCCCTGGATCAATTAGACAAATCAAGAAAACATCCAAGGTAAAAGTAGTAACTAATGATAACACAATTGCCAAACACACAAAGAAAAAAGATCCCTTCATTACCTTAGACACATGTTTGTGCAATCAAACCAAGAGTTATAGTGGACAATCTATCAATATATTTTGTATGGCTTGTTATTGATTTCTCATGGGCACAATGATGAACTGAAAAAAGCATCAGTAAAAAAAAAAAAAAAAAATATATATATATATATATATATATATATATATATATATATATATAACAAGATCCAAATTTGAACTACTGAAACTATAATATAAAATAGAATACAAATAAGATGAAAATTTAGCAATGGATTAGCTAGCTCAATGTTCGCGTGTATCCCTTGCAGAAGCGCATAATATGAAACAACAATAATGTAGATCACATGTAAATCCACAATTATTTTCTATTAAAATTGAGACTCTATAAGCAAAGGATTTTTATTAATAGAGATTAGTGTCAGGATTTAATTAGAATCTATCACAAATTAGGTTTAGCAATCGTGTCTAGTGGTGGTGATTTTAAAGTCCTAGTATGAGACAAATTCTTAATTTTACACTTCTTTCCAATATGAAACTATATATTAAAGAAATACTTAGATATTTTAAGGGCATAAAAGTCGATTAATATTTCGAGGATATTATTGTCGTTTAACATTTAGCATAAATTATTCGTGATTTTATAATAATAGTTCTAGGGTACACGCTTTGCGCGTGTGCCTATATCAATAAATATATATTTTTTTAAAATTACGTAAGTATTATTAAATAATAATTTGAGTTGTTGAATAAATATTAAAAATTATAAGTTTCTAAAAATAATGAATATTAATCTCACTAAGTTAGCTCAAGAAAACGAAGAAATCATACTTCATGTAAGTTTTTCTATGCCTTATGATGATTTATAAGGAGGGAAATATCTTATGAAAATAATTGTTATCTTTGTTATCGAAGACTATAAACAAATAACTCAAAAAATACTTTTGCCATAAATATTCAACGATAATAGTAAATTGGAAATTTGAATCTTTTGATCTTTTCTAAATTTTAGAGGGAGGGGGTAGAACAATAATTCCTAGAAAAATATAGATAAATAAAAAATTTAATTATTAAATGACTAATATTGAATTATAAGAAATAATATAATACTATACTAAAATATATAAAGCTATCATTTATTGGGATGGATATAAATAGAAGAAATAATAATAATGACAACGTACCTTTTGTCTTATGTTACATCTTTAATGCTTTAACTTAACATTTTTAGCTATTTAACTTTTAATACGATATTAAAATAAATTTTGCTCTATTTTCTTATTTCTTTCATGGCCGATGCTCTTGTTGTGAAAATAAATTTATGTACCTTAAAAGTTTTATCAACTTGATAAATAAATTTTCTTACATAATAGTTTTGAAAGAAAATGAATTAATAATTTTTCTAATTTATTAATTCAATGACTTAATAATTTGTTGAGATTTCATGCTTTTATGATAGTATAGAAGATATAAATTATTTTTTGAAATTTTTTCCTACCCAAACAATATATTATTCTCTTTATTAATTTTTTTAATATTTAATAATAAAATATATAATTAGTCCGTACAAGCTTTCTTACTTCTAATATTACATCTTGTTAGAATTATAAGTTCCCTAATAAGAAGAATAAATGTGAAACATATTTCTATTGAAATTGCCGCCGGTTATACAACAAAAAGAAAAACTAACATTGCTCCTATTACCCCAAATAATATCTACTTTAAACTCCTTAATATTAGGACTTCATACATAATTCAAATAAGGAGAGATTTAATAATTAAAATTTTAATTAATTTTAAAGTTCTAAATATTATGATAATAACTAAATTACAATTTTATCTAATGTAAAATTTATTTTTAAAGGGTAAAAAAGACAAACGAAATTTCGCGATATTTCTCGAAGGGCCTTCTTGCCTTTAATATAGTATAGATAGATAGATATAGATATAGATGTAGTTATATATAAAAGTGTAAATACGAAAAAGAATTAAGTTACGTGCTTTACGCGTGTAACTATATCGATGAGTATTAAATTTTTAATATTTTATAAATATTATTAATAATGTATATTTGAAATGATATTGTCGATTGACTTTTTAAAAAAAATTCTAGAATAATTAATCCTAATATTTATTATTTGAAATCAACTAAAGTTTTGGTAATTAAATTCTTCCTAATTTGAAATATGTAAGAAACTCCTAATATTTGTGTATTTAAAACCAAATAATATTATACTTGAATAAATTCTTTACTGATTTAATTAATGTAACGATCCGATCTGTCGTTACGTAAAACATGCATTATAACTGTTGTTAATGGCTTATTATATATTGGTTATTCTATTATTAATGTGTTAGAGTTGATAGGCTTGAAATCGAAATGGTTAAATGAGAATGTAGTCACTTAGTCCTTAAGAACAGCTTTAAAATGAGAAAACTCAACTG
>ML283432.1:8612-50823 GCA_005239495.1 Nicotiana undulata | reverse complement strand
TCCATTTGCTTCGGAGTTGCTTGTTTGGTTAGTATGATTTAAATGTGTATTGTTTGGTATGGCAGGACTCTGTCCCGACCTTTAGGACATTTTACTCTTAGAGGCTTGTAGACATATGTAGTATACGTAAAAGATTGTACGGCCTTGTCGGCCTATATTTTGAGTTTATAAAGGATTATGTTGGCCTATTAGGCTCGTATGTCACGTGTATAGGGTTATGTAATAAATACGTTACATTGGTGCTCGGTTGAGTAAGGTACCGGGTGCCCGTCGCGGCCCATTGGTTTGGGTCGTGACAAAAATCAGTTTACAAGATTGATTCTTTACCTTATCTAATTGTATTGGTATCGTTTGAACTTGACTCCCTAATTAAAGGAGTCCTTGTCCTTAGTTGATACTAATTGAACATTCTTTCCATACTTGTGTTAAAGCTAGGACTCCTTACCTTATGTGCTTACTCGTTTTCAACATTATAAATACTCTGTCCTCTTTTGCATAACACACACGAATACATTGATACACTGCATATCACTAAGGCATACTCAAAACTCAGAGAACTGACATTGTTCTGAGTTCTCTTTTCTTTCATACCCCTCATTTCTTGCTCTTCACACTAGTTACTGACTACTCAGTCGGCTGAAAGCCAAGACTGAGTAATCACTGTTGCTCTCTTGCATCTGCATATTACTGTTTTGTTTCTCTCCTTTGCTCTGCATGCTTGCTGCACTTTGCTGCTATATACTCTTGACTGGTATGTTCCTAATTTATGTTTATAGTGTCCCAAAATAATATATTTCAGTTCATGTTAAGATACTTGTTATTCCTTTTGTGCTTCTACTTATGGTTCTATTGTCAACCATGCAACTAGCATGTCTCTGTTATTTTCCCTTTCACTTTAGTCTAGTATGCCTCATGCTCCCCCTTATGTGATTCACTATGACTATGCTTGACTCCTATACTTGTTCCTGTCCTATGATTACTGTTTCTTCTCTCAGCATGACCAGTATTTCCTTATGTGTTTGCATCATTTGTCTGACTTTCAATACTATAAGCATACACCCCTGATGTCTAAGTGTTAGATGATCCTAATACTAATCCACAATATGTGATGCTTTGTGATAACTATGTTATAATTATTTGAAAACCTGTAACTCTATTCTGTTGCTATCATAAGAATTATTTGTTCCTAACTCCCTTTCCCCTGTTTGTGTTTGCTTCTAGAACTCTGCATATCTGTTCAGTTGTGGTTGGACTGTTTCTTTCCTTTTGTAAACTGTTTTCATAAATTCTTACATTGTCATCTGAAGTTATATTTCAAAACTGTTACTTCAAACTACTTTCAAACTCAACTCTTTTTAAACTACAAGCACATCTCACTACTCTTAGACTTTAGGTTCAGCCCCCATTCGTGTGAGCATTGACTTGGGGACCACTGAGTACCCATTGAACTCTGACACACAAGGCGGGCATTCCACACTGCACCTACTCATTCCTGGCTAGGGAACTTGGGTGTGAGCACTGCCTGGGATCCCCTGAGATCCTTAAGAACTCTGACACACCTGGGTTACAAGAGGTCTTGGCATATGGCATGTTGGATCTGGTACTTGGGCCTACTGTTAGACTCCCTATAGTGTAACTTCTTAATTTTCCTATTCATTTGTGTAATTTATGCAACAATGGTCTGTAATAATGTGTAAATGAATACTCGGGGCTGGATAGTGAAGATGGGATGGGATTATGCATGTCTAGTATAGTTATGGGTAGAGATCATGCCTATAGGGTTTACTTCACCTATACGTGCAATAGTATCATGTTTAGTATATGCTTGCCATGCATTAGAAACCATGCTTAAGAATGTTTATTTCAGCATCTCATCACGCTCATGTTCACTTAGAGAATTATGTTAAGCAACATGTAAAACTGTTATAACTGGAGTACGTTTCTTTAACACGCCTACGCAAACTTTAGGCCTTAATATTTATTCAAACTAGAAACTGTCTTTCTATACATCACTTAGCTAATTACGAAATCAGGATTAGAAGTTTAAAACTGGTAAGAAACTTTGTCTAAAATTCAGAAATCAGATTGTCCTACTATTGTATTCACACCTAGACATCCTGCTTTAGGTTCTGAGGTTTGAGACCACTTTGTGTTTGAGTCGTGCTATTTATGTGTACAATTTGTGGAGGGATCTACGAGCCTCATATCTGCTCCTGTGTGCTTCCCTATATCTGCAGTCCTAACTATTTTTGTATGTCGCTAAGAGTTTATCCTTTAGACCTAGGGGTTCAGCCTAGTACTCCCCTTATAGGATTAGTAGTCCTAAAAACCCTCCGGGACTTATAGAACGGGACGGGTAATAGCACGTAATAAGTTTCGTAACCAACACACGCGTTTTAAATACCTTAGCGGTGTGGGGAAAGGAAGAATATGGATATGATGACCGGTGCGGTAATACCACGTGTAGCCCCTCTTCGAGGAGTGACATACCGGGTATTGCATTGATGTGATCCATATTGCTTTAAACCCTAGGACATTTTCATTCAAATGATTTTACTTTGTTTCTTTTAGTAACTTCAGTATTTACTTGAAATCCCCTCTTACATGTACCTTTTTTGCTATCTGTTTACCGTCCAAATTTACATAATTACTTGGCTGGGACCCACAGTTGTTGATCTTGAGGGGTGTCTAACACCTTCCCCTTAGGATAACTTCAAGCCCTTACCCAATCTCTGGTAATGCAAACTAGTTTATGAGTTAGTTATTCCAGGTGCCCTAACGCACTATAAAATCGTTAGGTGGTGACTCTTCCTTAAATCTTTTCCTTTAGAGAGTTGTCCAGAATGTCATGAAACCCGATCTCCGCGTACCTAACCCGTGCGAGGAAAACGGGGGGCGCGACAGATGGTATGAGCCGGGCGAGACCTGATTGTTGGGTACAGACTTGGTTCAGGATGCCCTGAACAAGGTGAAGGTGATTCAGGAGAGACTTCGTATAGCTCAGTCCAGGCAGAAGAGTTATGCGAACCGGAAGGTTCGTGACTTGGCATTTATAGCTGGTGATCGGGTTTTGCTTCGGGTATTGCCTATGAAAAATGTCATGAGATTCGGGAAGAAGGGTAAGCTTAGTCCGAGGTTCATTGGCCCTTTTGAGGTATTGCAGCGGGTTGGGGAGGTTGCTTATGAGTTTGACTTGCCTCCTAAACTAGCAGGAGTTCATCCGGTATTCCACGTTTCCATGCTCCAGAGGTATCCTGGTGACCCGACTCATGTTTTGGATTTCAGCTCAGTCCAGTGGGACAAGGATCTATCATATGTCGATGAGCCTGTGGCTATACTGGACAGGCAGGTCAGAAAGCTCAGATTGAAGAATATTTCCTCAGTCAAGGTTCAGTGGAGGGGTCATCCGGTCGAGAAGGATACTTAAGAGACCGAGTAGGATATGCGGAGTCATTACCCTCATCTCTTCACAGCTTCAGGTATGTTTCTATACTCGTTCGAGGACGAAGGATTTTCTTAAGAGGGTGAGAATGTAACGACCCGGTCGATCGTTTTGAGAATTAGCGCCCTGATCCCCTAATAATTTCTTCTCCCATGTCTATTTATGTTATTGGAACTCGTCAGAGCATTGAGCGGTGAAATTCAGAGTGATTTTGGACACTGAGTCCTTAGACGGATTCAGAATGGAATTTCGTAGACTCCGTAAGCTCCGTTGGGTGATTTCGAGGTTAGGAGCGTGTTTGGAATGTGTTTTCAAGGTCGGTTGTAGACTTAGGCTTGGATTGGCGAAAGTTAGAATTTCGGCGATTTCGGATGATAGGTGAAATTTTGATATCGGACTCGGAATGGAATTCCGAAAGCGACATCAGGTCCGTAATGTCATTTATGACCTGTGTGCAAAATTTGAGGTCATTCGGATGCGTTTTGACATGATTCAGCATCGAATGTGGATTTTAGAAATTTCATAAGTTCTTAGGCTTGAATCTATGCATATTTGACGATTTTGATGTTATGAGATGTGTTTCTAAGGCTCGACCAAGTTTGAATGAAGTATTAGGGTTGGTTCGTAGGTTTGGTTGAGGTCCCGGGGGCCTCGGGTGTATTTCAAATGCTCAACCGGTTAGATTTGGACTAAAGAATGCATCAGATTTTTTTGTTGTTCTAGTTTCCTCTTATGTGTTCGCGTGTGGGTAGTCGCGAATGCATAGGCATAATGGGCTTTAAGGGTTTTTAGTGCTTCGTTCGAGGATGGCAGAGTGTGTTCGCCTAGGCATTTCCAGACGCTGCATCGCGAACGCGGGGACCTGATCGCGTCCGCATAGCATTGAGCTGGGGTCCCAGGGGTTGGGTCATTACTCTTCGCGTTCGCAGGTCTTGGACCGCGTTCGCAGTGTGTTAGAAGCCCGCGGCTTGCGATCGCAGGCCCTCATCCGCGTTCGCATAGTCCATTTCTGGGCGCGTGTTCCTTACTCTTCGCGTTCGCGATTGACCTTCTGCGAACGCATAGAACAAATACCTGGGCACATTCTATAAGACCCAAATCGATGGTTAAAGCCTATTTCCACCATTTTTGAACTTGAGAGCTCGGGAGGGGCGATTGTTGAAGACTTTTGCACCTGGGTAACTTGGATTTGGGCCACCCGAAATCGGATACTTGTGGCAAGAGCGTGGTATTGAGTTGATTAGCGTAGTCAAGGTAAGTGGTTTGACTAACTCTGTGTTGGGAATTTCCCTTAGGCAATTTATACTGATTTTGTTCTGTGGACGCCATGTACGTGAGGTGACGAGTACGTACACGGGTCATCATTGCTAAAATACCATTTTTCCTTCCATGACATAACTCATTTTCCTCCCTATATTACTGCTTCATGTCATAACTGAGTAGTTAGTGTAGGAATAAGCATGCCTACCTGTCCTTACTTGAATCCCTCTTATTTGCTACTAATTGCACCATGCTTAGGTAGTTTTACCTTATTATTGCCTGTTGTTTCCTTGAAATGTTTAACTAAACCGTATCCGATAGGCTTCTGCATTGCATATTTTAATTGGGACTACGGACCGAGATCTGGGATGTTTCCCCCTGTACTATATTGCATATTTAAATTGGGACTACGCACCGAGATTCAGGAGCTTCCCCTATACTGCATAGCATATTTAAATTTGGACTACGGACTGAGATCCGGGAGGTTTCCCCCTGTACTGCATTGCATATTTACTGTTGGAATATATGTTGTGCTAACCCGAGAACTACCTTTCTTTCATTATTCCTTTCCGTTTCTGTTAATTCTGTTTATTATTGCTTATTTATATTTTACTGCATTAACTTATAACTGACTTATTTTAAAACTCAGTAAAGCCTCAACCCGACCTCGTCACTACTTGACTGGGGTTAGGCTTGGCACTTACAGAGTACCGAATTTGGAGTACTCACGCCCTTTCCTGCGCATGTTTTACCCATGTGCAGATCCAGGTACCAAGACATAGTACTATGGCTAGGCGCATCTTAGCAGCTGCTCAGGAGACCGCGAGGTAAATTCTGCCGCGTCCGCATAATCTCACGAGTCCCCTTCCTACTATAGTATAGACATAGGATATATAGATACATAATTACATTTTTCTCATTCCTTTTATAGATCTATAGTAGTACGGAGCTTGTGATTTGTGACATTCCGGGTTTTGGGAAAGTAAAAGTTGTAGATGCCGAGCGGCTAAATTTTATAGTATTACTTCTTCTTTACAGTTTCTGTTATTAATTTGTCTTATTTTCCGCAAATTTACGCTTACCTAGTCGTAGAGACTAGGTGTAATCACGAGACCGTTCGAGGGAAATTCAGGTCATGACAAGTTGGTATAAGAGCACAGGTAGGGATCTTGACTTGGTCCGTCCCTTGGCAACTTTAGAGTTGCATATTTTGATAAACTCTATATGATATTTATGTGTTTTAGAAATGTTTCTTTTATCTTCGGCGGAATGCCATGTTTGGGGCCTTGTGTTGTAATGTTCAGAACCGCCGGGGTATTTTATTACTATTCGTACCCTGTTTTGATCTGAAATCTACACTCAATCATGAGTTTTTACCTATTTATTGTTTAGTTAAGTTTCATTACATTACTTTGATGCATATGAAGTTTCTTTTGGGCTGAGCCCCTAATGTTTTTACGTAAATGCCCGAGCCGCTTGAGAGGTTGATGACTGAGTGAGGCTGAGAGCCGTATTGTGAGGATATTTATGGATTGGGATGCACGCCGCATCATTATATATACATGTATTGATTGGGCTAAACACCGCAACTATATTGGATCGGGCTGCACGCCGCATCAATATAACGCTTGGGATGTAGGAGCCCCTCCAGAGTAAGCACACCCCAAGTGAGCGCAGTCGACTATATAAGGCACCTATTGGGATTGAGTACTGAGTTTGAGTGCTAATTGGTGATAGTTGAGTCACGAGCGACTGAGAGGCTTGCCCGAGGGGCTATATATGAGTGATACTTTGCCAGAGGGGCTTGTTTTTATGAAATTACTGTTTTCACTCTTCTTTTATACTGAGCCTCTATTGAAAAATGTTGAACAAGTGTTTTAAACAACATTCATTGAAACTGGAGTTTTTACGAGATATTCGGAATTTAATTACTGATTTGATCCTGTTATTTCCACTGAGGTTTTTATGTTATGAGATCTTTATGACTTTAAATGCTCGTCACTGCACTCAATCTTTAGTTATAATTTTTACTTACTGAGTTGGCGTGCTCAAGTTACTTCCTGCACCTTGTGTACAGATTCAGGTGCTAGGGTATCAGAGTGAGAGCTGATCTTCTCCTTTTCAGAGTATTCTGGAGATTTGCGAGGTAGCTGCACAGCGTCCGCATTCTGGTCTTTCTCCTCCCTAGCTTTTAGTATTTACTTTTCTCAGACTCATCTTGTATTAAGTAGATAGTATCAGACTTGTATTTTTAGTTGCTCATGACTAGTGACACCAGGATCGAGCAGTGTCTAATATTTTACATACTTCCACTTGTTTTGAAATGCTTAAACGAATGATTTACGATAATATCTGATTAGTAAATGAATTAATTAAAAAGTCCTTTTATTCTATACGTAATGAATTTGCAAGCCTAATACGGCGATAGGCGCCATCACGGCCGGGGTGGTTTGGGGCAGTGACAAGTTGGTATCAGAGCCTAGGTTATATAGGACTCACCAATCATGAGCAAGTTTAGTAGAGTCTTGTGGATCGGTACGGAGACGTCTGTACTTATCTTCGAGAGGCTGCAGAACCCTTAGGAATATCTCACATTCTTGAATTCCTGTCGTGTGAATCTGCTGATTCTAGTACTACACTTTTATTGTTTCATTCTCTCACAGATGGTGTGGACACGTGCTACCGGACATGATGATTGGCCACCAGCTAGGCCCATAAGGAGTCGAGGCTGCGGTCGAGGTCGTGGCAGGGGTAGGGGTGTATCTTGCGCAGTAGCCGAGCTACCCACCCGTTATTCCAGATAGGGTCCCAACCGCAGATGTTGTAGCGGGACAAGCATAGGCACCGGTTGTGCCTATTGTTATTCCAGGTCATCAGGAGACCTTGGCACAAATCTTGACCGTGTGCACCAGTCTTGCTCAGGCGGTCACTATTTCTACTACGGTAGCTACTTCTCAGGCCGAGGGAGGCACTCAGACTCCTACTGCCCATACACCCGAGCAGGTTGTTCAAGGACTTCAGACACCGTGGGCAGCCCCAGCCTAGCCGGTTACACCTGTTCAAGATTATGTGATTCCCGTCATACCAGATGATGAGTAGTCTAGGTTGGAGAGGTTTGGTAGACTTCATACTCTTACTTTTAGTAACACAGAGGGAGAGGATGCCCAGGGTTTCTTAGACATGTGTCAAAGGATTCTACATACATCGGGTATATTGGAGACCAGTGGGGTCTCGTTTACTATCTTCCAATTTTCAGGGGCTGCCTTTACTTGGTGGGAGGATTATGAAAGGCGTAGGACTGTTGGTGCAACACCCCTTACCTGGCAGCAGTTATCTGTTCTCTTTCTGGAGAAGTATGTGCCACAGTCCTGTACGGAGGAGCTGCGCAGGCAGTTTGAGTAGTTGCATCAGGGTGATCTTACCATGCTGCAGTATGAGATATGGTTTTCAGAGCTAGCTCGTCATGCTGTTTGGTTGGTTCCTACGGATAGGGAGGGGATTAGGAGGTTCGTGGATGGTCACTAATATCAGCTTCAGATATTTCAAACCAGGGAAAGGGTACCAGGTACTACTTTTGAGGAGGTTGTTGATATTGCCCGAGAGATTGAGTCAGTTCGTCGCCGGAGCGAGATGAGAGGGAGGCCAATTGGCCTCGAGGATCTGGTAGTTTTGGTAGTGTCCCTTCACGTGGACAGTTCCAGCACGGCAGAGGTCGTCCATTCAGGCAGGCCCAGTCAGCCCACTCAGAACATCGTGGTGGATCATCTGGTCATGGTCCTCACAGTGCAGAGTTGGCCCAAACCGTCTTCACCTACAGAAATTAGGAGCATTCTTGGTTTGGCGGGCTATTATCGTCGCTTTGTGAAGGGATTCTCTTCTATTTCTTCGCCCTTGACCAAATTGACTCAAAAGGGTGCTCCGTTCAGGTGGTCGGACGAGTGTGAGGAGAGCTTTCAGAAGCTCAAGGTTGCTTTGACCACAACTCCAAGTTAGATTTACCATAAGCTGCAGGTTCTTATATTGTATTTTGTGAAGCCTCGAGGATATGCATTGGTTGTGTCTTGATGCAGGAGGGTAGGGTGATTTCCTATGCCTCGTGCCAGTTGAAGACACATGAGAAGAATTTTCTGGTGCATGATCTTGAGTTAGCAGCCATTGTTCATGCCTTGATGATTTGGCGTCATTATTTGTACGGGGTTCATTGTGAGGTTTTTACTATTCATCGGAGTCTGCAGCATCTATTTAAGCTGAAGGATATGAATTTGTGTCAGCAAATATGGTTAGAGCTTTTCAAGGACTATGATATCAATATTTTATACCATCCGGGGAAGGCCAATGTAGTGGCCGATGCCTTGAGTCACCGAGCATAGGGTATGGGGAGTCTAGCATATCTTTCAGCAGTAGAGAGACCTTTAGCACTTGATGTTCAGGCCTTAGCGGGCCAGCTTGTGAGATTGGATATGTCGGAGCCTAGTCAGGTATTGGCTTGCGTGGTCTTCATGTATTCTCTTTATCACCGTATCAGGGAGCACCAGTATGACGACCCACACTTGCTCTTTCTTCAGGATAGGATCCGACGAGGTGATGCCAGGGATGTAGCTATTTGGTGTGATGGGGATGCAGGGCCGGATATGTGTGCCTAATGTTGATGGGCTTCAGGATTTTATTCTTGAGGAGGCCCGCAGCTCGCGACGATGTATCAATATCTGAGACAACATTATTGGTTGAGGCGGATTAAGAAGGATATTATCAGATTTGTAGCTCGGTGTTTCAACTGTCAGCAGGTCAAGTAGGAGCACTGGAGACCAGGTGGATTGCTTCAGAGGTTGGACATTATGGAGTGGAAGTGGGAGCGTATCACCATGGACTTTGTAGTTGGGCTCCCACAGACTTCGAGGAAGTTCGATGCTATTTGGGTTATTGTGGATCAGCTGACCAAGTTTTCACACTTTATTCCTATTGGTACTACTTACACTTCGGAGCGGTTAGCTGAGATTTATATTCGGGAGATTGTCTGATTGCACGGTGTTCCAGTTTCCATCATTTCTGATAGAGGTACTCCGTTCACATCGTTGTTTTGGAGGGTCGTGCAGCGGGAGTTTGGGTACTCAGGTTGAGTTGAGCAAAACTTTTCTTCCTCAGAAAGATAGGCAGTCCAAATGCACTATTCAGATACAAGATGACATGTTGCAGGCTTGTGTTATTGATTTTGGGGGTTCGTGGGACCAGTTTCTGCCACTCGCGAAGTTTGCATATACTAATAGTTATCAGTCAAGTATTCAGATGGCTCCATATGAGGCATTATATGGGATGAGTTGTAGATCTCTGGTTGGTTGGTTTGAGTCGGGTGAGGCTAGGCTCTTGGTTACATATTTGGTACAGGATGCTTTAGATAAGGTGAAGTTGATTCAGGAGCGGCTTCGCACGACGCAGTCTAGACAGAAGAGCTATGCGGACAAGAAGGTCCGTGTTGTATCTTTCATGGTCGGGGAGAAGGTTCTGTTGAAGGTGTCACCCATGAAGGGTGTTATGCAGTTTTGAAAGAGGGGCAAGTTGAGTCCCCAGTTTATTGGGCCTTTTGAGGTGCTTCAGAGAGTAGGGGAGGTGGCTTATAGTCTTACTTTGCCACCTAGATTGTCGTGTGTGCATCCAATATTTCACGTTTCCATGCTCTGAAAGTATATTAGTGACCCGTCTCATGTGTTGGACTTCAGCATGGTTCAGTTAGAGGGGGATATGACTAATGATGTGGAGTCGGTGGCTATTTTAGATGGGCAGGTTCGAAGGTTGAGGTCAAAGAATATAGCTTTAGTTAAGGTGCAGTGGAGAGGAAAGCCGGTGGAGGAGGCTACCCGGGAGACCGAGCGGGAGATGCGAAGCAGATATCCACACCAATTTGAGGCTCCAGTTATGTTTCTAGACTCCTTCGAAGACAAACGTTTGTTTAAGAGGGGGAGAATGTAACAACCCGATATGTCGTTCCGAGAG
This sequence comes from Nicotiana undulata, assembly GCA_005239495.1. Classification (NCBI taxonomy): domain Eukaryota; kingdom Viridiplantae; phylum Streptophyta; class Magnoliopsida; order Solanales; family Solanaceae; genus Nicotiana; species Nicotiana undulata. The sequence goes on along the minus strand of ML283432.1, from coordinate 40,133 downwards.
TTATTGTCACGCCCCAACCTCGGGGTTGCACGGCGCAGAGATATAGTGCTTGAGCTGTAGGAGCCCCTTTGGAGTCTGCACACCCCTAGTGATCGCAGTCGACTATATATTTATGGATCGGGCTGCACTCCGCTGCGGTTATTATAAGGTACCTATTGAGCGTGAGTGCTGAGTGTGAGTGTTGATTGGTAATAGTTGAGTCACGAGTGACTGAGAGGCTTGCCCAAGGGGCTATATATGAGTGATACTCTGCCCCAGGGGCTTGCTTTTATGAAATTATTGTTTTTACACTTCTTTTATACTGAGCCTCTACTGAAAATGTTGAACAAGTGTTTTAAACAACTTTCATTGAAACTAGAGTTTTTACGAGATATTCGGAATTTAATTTTTGATTTGATCCTGTTATTTCCACTAAGGTTGTTATGTTATAAGATTTATATGATTTTAAATGCTCGTCACTACACTCAATCTTTAGTTATAATTGTTACTTAGTGAGTTGGCATACTCACGTTACTCCTTGCACCTTGTGTGCAGATTCAGGTGCCAGGGTATAAGAGTGAGAGATGATCTTCTCTTTTTCAGAGTATTCTGGATATTTGCGAGGTAGTTGCATGGCGTCCGCATCCTTGCCTTTCTCCTCCCTATCTCTTAGCATTTACTTTTCTCAAACTCATTTTGTATTAAGTACACAATATCAGACTTGTATTTTTAGTTGCTCATGACTAGTGACTCTAGGATCGGGTGGTGTTTAATGTTTTACATACTTCCGCTTGTTTTTAAATGCTTAAATGAAATATTTACGATAATATCTGATTAGCAAATTAATTAATGAAAAAGTCATTTTATGCTATACGTAATGAATTGGCTAGCCTAGTACGACGATAGGCGCCATAACGGACAAGGTGGTTTGGGGTTGTGACAAATACACACCTAGACGGATATTCAACAAGATATCTAACAAAAATAGAACCGCAACAGATCTTGCAGTATCCGAGCTCTAATTTTATAGCAAGTAAAAATTAGGCAGAAAACATTAAACGACAAAATCGCAAAAATATTCATAGATAGACATGCGGAAACATAAATAAGATTTTAACAAAAATAAGAACAAATTTGAACAGATCATAAAAATATCTAAATCCTAATTTTTAGCATAAATAAAGAATCAATAGAATCTTAGAGATCCGTACCTCAAAGAGAAGGAAAAATGAACATAGAAGAAAAAAGAAGAAAGTTCGAACCAGATTTGGTCCAGAAATGTGGAAATCGGCTTGACATGTTAGGCAAGCCACTATGTTATACCAAAACGAGTAACCAATAGCGAGACAGGTCGAATAAGGTAAGAGGATCATCGATTAATTCCATATATGGTTGGAATCGAAGAAAGATTAGGGGGTGACGACGCTTAGGGTTTCAGAGGGGAGCAGAGAAGGGAGTTTAAGGGCGGTCGTTTGGAAAGAGTGATTAAGGTTTGGGGGAGGGTATATTAATTAAAAAGAGGGAACACATGATGGTCGTTGATCTTAAGAGATCAACGGCTGAGATAAATAATTAGACAGGGCGGGTCGCGACCGGGTATTAGTTATGGGTCGTTTGGCTTTGGGCTGGCGTATTTAGGCTAGGTATTAAGTAGTTGGGCTGGGGTAATTGGGTTGGTATTGGTAGCTTAGGTCCGAAAAGTTAATTAAAAATTGAGGCCAGATTTTAAATACCCAATTTATCAAAAAAATAATTTATAAAAAATAATAAGAAAATAAATAAATATCATTTATGAATAAAAATGATTAATAAAAATTATTTAACACTATAAAAATATAAAAGGTTATTTTTTGCATAAATAAAGTAATTATAACCGATGGAGTTATTTGTAAGAGAGGACAAAATATTCCGAATAGGATCAATTGGGATTTGAGAATGGTTATGGATACTTGAGTACATCAAATGAGACAGGTTAATTGGAGGATATGAGTATTGTGTGGAATCTGGAGCGAAGATTGCTCCTGTTAGGATAACAGTTACTTTCCGAAGATTGCTCCCTTATGCAAATGAGGAGGCAGTGCTTAACCTCATGAAGGATTTGAGACAATACTAAGTCTCATGCAGGGATAAGGAAATGCTTAGCCTCATGCAAGATTTTGAGACAATGCTTAGTCTCGTGCAAAGGAAAGGCAATGCTTAGCCTTATGCACACAAAGAGGCAGGACTTAGCCTCATGCAATATTTTGAGACAATGCTTAGTCTCGTGCAACGGGAAGGCAATGCTTAGCCTTATGCGGATTAATAGGAAGGGCTTAACCTCATACAAGATTTGAGACAGTGCTTAGTCTGGTGCAAGGGGAAGGCAATGCTTAGCCTTATGCAGATGAAGAGGCAGAGCTTAGCCTCTTGCAATATTCGAGACAATGCTTAGTCTCGTGTAAGGAGAAGGTAATGCTTAGCCTTATGCAAATGAGAAGGCAGGGCTTAGCCTCATGCAAGATTCGAGACAGTTCTTAGTCTCATGCAAGGACGAGTAGTAAGTAAGGGCGAAGTATTTCTTAGCTGAAGATATATTTATGTCTGGCGATCTTGTCGTTATGAAGATACTTATGGTTATGACCTATTCCTGCATCCAAAGAAACATTGTGAGTATTACGGGGAGGGGGGGGGGTTGGTTCGTGCCTTTGTCTTCTTGCTTTGCTTCGCTCTGCCCGAAGATCCTGCTCAAGTCACCATAGGTAGCATTTGGCTAGAAATAAAGTTTTCTCAAAACATAATAATATGCAAATTAAGAAATCAATTAGATGAACCAGCAACTGTGACGTTATCAGAGACATTGCAACCTCCTTGCCATAGCATTTTGAGGGTCCTCCTAAAAATTCTGCCCCAGTTATCCAAAAGAACTTCTGGTTGTACCACACATAACATCGTTTGCTAAACTTGCTTCGGATTTTTGAGGGTCCTCCTCAAAATTCTGCCCCAGTTTCTGATTATGGGGAATATGGAAATTTTATCGAATTGTGACCAAACTTGTAGGGCTGCCTACGTATCCCCTCTTAAACGGAAATCATGTCAAGCGTAGTTCAATTACATCATGTGAAGAAATGCAAATTGTTTACACATAGTATCTATTGACTACATCTGAATTGATATGCTTTGGCCAAATCTCTCCGTCCATTTTTGCGAGTATGAGCGCTCCTCCTGTTAGTACCCTATGAACAATATAAGGGCCTTGACTGTTCGGTGAGAATTTCCTTTTCGCTTCATCTTGATGTGGAAATATTTGTTTCAACACCAGCTGCCCTGGCGTGAACTGTCTCGGTTTGACCCTTTTGTTGAAAGCTATGGACATCCTATTTTGATAAAGCTGACCATGACACACTGCATTCATTCTTTTCCCATCTATGAGGGCTAGTTGCTCATAGCGGCTCCTTATCCATTCTGCGTCACTGAGTTTGGCTTCTTGTATGATTCTCAAAGATGGAATTTCTACCTCGACGGCGATGACGACTTCGGTACAATAGACCAATAGGTAAGGACTTGATGTACGGTATCCTAGTAAGGTGAATGGTAATTTCTCGTGCCATTGCTTGTGATTTTCTACCATCTTCCTTAGTATCTTCTTCATGTTCTTGTTGGCGGCCTCCATGGCTCCATTCTTTTGAGGCCTGTATGTTGTGGAATTCTTGTGCTTGATTTTGAAAGTTTCACACATAGATTTCATCAAATCACTGTTGAGATTGGCGGCAGTGTCATTGATGATGGATTCCAGTACCCCGAATCGACAAACAACACTATCTTTTTGCCCGTTTGAAGCGGTGGGTTTGATTGGACCGATGACATCCATTCCCCATGCAGCAAAATACCAAGGTGCACTTGTTGCATTGAGTTCGTTCGGTGGCACTCGTATCATATCTGTGTGTATCTGCCACAAGTTACATTCTTGGACATACCGGATGCAATCTGTTTCCATAGTAATCTAAAAATATCCAGCTCTGAGTTCTTCTTGGCTAGGACGAAACCATTAATATGTGGGTTGCATGTTCCGGCATGTATTTCCTCAAGCAATTTGGAAGCCTTTTTTGGCGTCAACGCACCTTAATAGACCTAGATCAGGAGTTTTTCTATACAAAATTTCTCCGCTTTGGAAGAAATGATTGGATAACATCTGAAGCGTGCATTTCTGAATGTGGTTTGCATGTTATTGATATTCTCCTTTTGCCAAATGTTCCCTAAGATCGTGGAACCACGCATTTCCATCTGTTTCTTCTTTGACGTGGGCACAATAAGTTGGCCGATTATGGATTCTCACCGGAATGGGATCGATGAAATTCTAGTCTGGGTGTTGTATTATGGAGGACAAAGTGGCCAATACATCTGAAAATTCATTCTGGATTCTAGGGACATGTCTGAACTATATCTTCATAATTTAGTGATGCAGATATGGTAGTATCTTGGTATTCTTTGTAGCCCATTCTCCTTGTACCTAGTGTACCAGCAGGTCTGAATCACCAATCACCAGTAATTATTGATACTAGCATGAAAGCTGTTATTGTAACCAATCACCAGCGATCGGAGATCTACATCTCCTTCCGTACAATGCCTCAAATGGGGCCATCTGAATACTAGCATGAAAGCTGTTATTGTAAGCAAACTCTATAAGCAGCAAGTGATCATCCCAGCTACCCTTGAAATCTAAAACACTAGCCCGCAACATATCTTGAAGCGTCTGAATAGTCCGCTCCCCTTGACCGCCCGTCTGTGGGTTGAAATCTGTGCAGAGATTTACCTGAGTACCCAAACCTCGCTGAACTTTCCTCAAAAAGTTAGCTGTGAAATGGGCCCAATCGATCCGAGATAATAGAAGCTGGAGTGCCATGGAGTCTAACTATTTCTTTGATATACAACTGAGCGAACTGTTCTGCAGTATCGGTGGACTTGACTGGCAAGAAATGCGCCAACTTCATGAGTTGATCCACTATTACCCTAATTGAGTCGAACTTGCGCTGAGTGCGGGGTAACCCTACCACGAAGTTCTTATTGATCATTTCCCATTTCCACTTCGGTATTTCCATAAGTTGTGTCAACCCACCGGGCCTCTGATGCTCATCCTTCACTTGCTGACAATTCGGACACCTAGCCACAAAGTCCGCCACACACCTCTTCATACCATTCCACCAATAAATTTTCTTGAGATCGCGATACATTTTCGTAGAACCTGGGTGAACAGAATACCTGGAATTATGAGCCTCTGCCATTACCCTCTCCCAGAGATCATCCACATATGGAACACATAACCTTCCTTGGCACCGCAACACACCGTCCTCCTTGCCGAGTGAAAAATCTGAAATCTTGTTCAAAATTGCTTCCCTCAATTGTGCCAAATCCGGATCCCTGAATTGCTTTTCCTTGACTTCCGCTACAAGCGAAAACTCAGCTCCATTACGCACCACGACATTACCCTCATCTGAGGTCGAAAGACAGACCCCAAGACTGGCCAACTGATAAACCTCTCGAGTCAAAGACCTCTGACCGGCTTCAAAACGTGCCAAGCTACCCATGGATTTTCGACTAAGAGCGTTAGCTACCACATTCGCCTTTCCTGGATGGTACAAAATATTCATATCATAATCTTAGAGCAATTCTAACCACCTTCGCTGCCTTAAGTTCAAGTCCTTCTGCTTGAATAAATACCGAAGACTCTTGTGGTTCTGTGAACATGTCCACATGGACCCCATAAATATAATGGACCCCTAAACCGCTGCGAGCTCCAAATCATGCGTCGGATAACTCTTCTCGTGATTATTGAGTTTCCTTGAAGCATACCCTATACTTTACCACATTGCATCAACACACACCCCAAACCAACCCTCGAAGCATCGCAAAAAACCACGAATCCGTCTGTTCCTTCTGGCAAGGTCAACAGCGGTGCCGAAGTCAATCTTGATTTCAATTTCTGAAAACTCTTTTCACAAGCATCGGACCACTGAAACTTAACTACTTTCTGCGTCAACTTAGTCAATGGGGAGGCGAGATAGAGAATCCCTCCACAAATCTTCGATAATACCCAGCTAGACCAAAGAAACTGCGAATCTCTGTCGGGGTCATTGGTCTAGGACAATCCTTCACCGCTGCGATCTTTTGTGATCAACTTGAATCCTTTCCCTAGAAGCATCATGGCTCAAAAAGGTGACTGAGTCTAGCCAACACTCACATTTTGAAAACTTTGAATACAACTGGTGCTGATGAACTGTCTGCAGAATACCCTGAGGTGATTAGCATGATCTTCCTAACTTCACGAATAAACAAGGATATCGTCAATGAAGACAATCACAAAGGATTCAAGAAACGGCTTGAAACCCCAATTCATAAGGTCCATAAAAGCTGGTGGGGCGTTGGTTAGCCCAAAAGACATTACCAGAAATTCAAAGTGCCCATAACGAGTCCTGAAGGCGGTCTTAGGAATATCCTGCTCCCTGATCTTTAACTGGTGATACCCGGACCGTAAAGCAATCTTTGAGAAAAACCTAGCACCTTGCAATTGATCGAACAAGTCATCTATCTGAGGCACTGGGTATTTATTCTTGATGGTGGCCTTGTTGAGCTGCCGATAATAAATACACATTCGAAGCGATCCATCTTTCTTTCTGACAAAAAGAACCAGTGCGCCCCAAGGTGACACACTTGGCTGAATAAAACCCTTTTCTAATAGATCTTTCAATTGTTCTTTTAACTCTCTCAATTCTGCTGGCGCCATCCTGTAAGGTGGAATAGATATTGGCTGCGTATCTGGCAATACATCAATACTAAAATCGAGCTCTCTATATGGCAGAATCCCAGGAAGCTCATCCGGAAACACTTCAAGAAACTCATTCACAACCGGCACGGACTCGGGAGCAGGCACCTTTGAAGTGGTGTCCGCAACCCGGACCAAATGATAGATGCACCCTTTCCTGATCATCTTGGAGGCCTTAAGATAGGAAATAAACCTACCCCTCGGCACAAAATCATTCCCCTTCCATTCAATAATTGGCTCATTAGGAAACTCGAGCCTCATACTTCTGGTTCCGTAGTCGAGTTTATCAAAGCACGAGTAGAGCCAATCCTTTCCCCTAATTACATCAAAATCCATCATTTCTAACTCAATAAGATCGACAATGGTATTTGGACCACACACCGTGACAACACAATTCCCATAGACTCGCGCGGCCATAATAGACTCACCAACCGGAGTCGACACTGAGAACGACTCATGAAGTTGTTCTGGTTCTATCCCAAAACGCGAAGCAATAAATGGAGTAACATATGACAATGAAGACCCTGGGTCAATAAGAGTATAAACATCATGCGATTGGACAGTCAGAATACCTGTGACAACGTCTGGAGAAGCCTCCGCACTCTGGCGGCCACTGAAAGCATAGAACCGACTTGGTCCCCTTTGACCCCGTTCTCTACCCCTAGCTGCACCGTGCCCCGCTGGATGTAGCGGCTGAAGAACTGGACGGCTGATCAGTACCCCTACCTATGCCATGACTGGGCGCACGAAAATCTCGCTGAACATGGCCCCTCACTCCACATCTATAGGATACTGGGATATCCAGGTAACAAGGCCCAAAATGGAACCTCTCACACTTAGGGCATGGGGCCCTCCGCAGCTGTTGGAACCTCCCACCTGAACGACCGAACTGATGGAACATCCTGCTATATGAACCTGGTCCAACGCGATCTCCCTGCTGCTAACTGTGCCCTGATGGCGGCGCACTTGCTAAGGACTGAGATGGCCCTGATGACCCTCTCCCAAGGGCCGATCTCCCACCTCCAGCTGAACTCCCAGGGTTGCCAGCTGACCGAGCCCTACTACTACTCTCTCTCTTCATTCTTATCTTCAATTTCCGGGCCTCCGTAGCATGGGAAAAACCCATAATCTTCCTGTAGTTCATATCTGAATGCAAAGCAGCCATAGCAGCCTCATTGTTAACCAATGGACCAAGGCCCTGAACAAACAAACGAACTCTGGCCTCCAGAATCGGCATCATGTGGGTAGCATACTTGGACAAGAGCACGAACTCCATATGATACTCCCACAGACTAATGTTTCCCTGCTTACGGACCTCAAACTCTACAGCACGGGCTTCTATAATCTCGGCATGCAAGAAATGATCCATGAAAGCATCTACAAACTCGACCCACCTTGCCCGAGGGCTCCCCTCTCCACGTGAACTCTCCCACATCTCAAACCATGAATATGCTGCTCCCTTTAGACGATAGGAAGCTAACTCAACTCCCTCTGTCTCGGTAGCCCTCATAACCCAGAGAGTCTTGTACATTTCATCTACAAAATCCCGAGGATCAGCCTCCAGGTCGGTGCCTGTGAACTCTGTAGGGGCTAACCGCAGAAACTGGTTGACCCTTGAACCTGAAGATCCCCTTGCTCGCTAGAGGACGCAGGGGCAACATGTGATCTTTGGGCCTGGGAGGCCACTAACTGAGTCAACATCTGAATAGCTCCCCTGAGGTCCCAATCAGAAATACCGGGACCGGAAGCTGGGACTGAGGAAGGATCAAGAACATCAGTGGGAGGGATTTCAGTACCCTCCGCTGGAGCAGGAATAGGGATAGACTGGCCTAGCACGAAGGAGTCGGGCAGATTCAAGGTCGGGGAATCATTCTCACCCGCACCATCAGATAAAAGATTTATGGCCACATTTGGGGTGGCATTGGCCTCTAGGCCGAGTCGAGCTCTCTTCTTTGGCGCCATTTACTAAAAATTAGGACAATGCACGCGTTATATAAGGATATTCCCACCTTTCACTTCATCACACGATACAGAGTAACAATGAAAGGTTATTTTCCTAAATGTCCATGCAGCCCCCTAATTATAGATGTGGTCGAAAACACACCGATAAGAAGGGCTCTAGTAGACACGTCTCCGAGATATCCTAGGACACTTTTCAAACCTTAGGCTCTAATACCAAGTTTGTCACGCCCCAAAACCGAGGGACGAGACCGGCGCCTAATCAGATGAACCCAGTCAAGCTGACCTGGATCACCTTTCCTACCTAACGTATTACCCCGTGTTCATAATATACATTGTTCCATATGAATTAGCCAAATTAGATTCCAAGTACGATTTACAACCTAAGTTCAGGTTCCTCTTTTTAACTTTAAATAATTGATAGTCCAAAACATACAAGTTACATACAACATTTTCGATGCGATATAAAAATTACGAGTGAGTACCACTACCGCCCAAAATATACATATATATATATACAACCCACACAGAATGTCTACGGAGCCTCTAAGAGTACTAGGAGCTTTATATAAACTTGCCGGCAACAAGGCTCCGGCTATACCTTTTACAACATAAGCAAAAGAGAATGATATAATCCACAGACGGCCCCGAGAGGAAATTGGGCTCACCAGAACTACTCAAGAGATGAAGAGGAGGCACCACTAACGGCGGGCTGAGCTACTTGTTATAGAACCACCTACATCCATATAAAAGATGTAGCGCCCCCGGCAAAAGGGACGTTAGTACCGTTGAATAGTACTAGCATGTATGAACAAACTTTACTCTAAGTAAAATCAAACAATACACAGATAGGAGATAACTTACAGAAACCAACAAATAGTGCACATAGATACGGAAACAAACACAATTGAGTGTTTCACAGATTCTTATTTCAACACAATCATATTCCACCCTTATTCCTTTTCATCAATCCACCCTTATTACTTCTTGTTGCGGCGCGCAACCCGACCCTACCAGACAATCACATTTCAGCCTTATCACATTCTGCTGCAGCGTGTAACCCGATCCAACCGTACAATTCACATTCCACCCTTATTACCTCTCCACCTTTATTACTTCGTGTGGCGGCGTGCAACCCGATCCCACCGTACAATCACATTTCATAGCAACAATAACAGCCCACAATTCAATCACAAGGCTTCATATCATCAAGCGTACAATTTCATAACAACCAAACAATCATGTGTTCAAAATAGTCTTTGTCAACCATTAATTCAATCCCTCATCATCAATAATATAAATTCATTAAAACCAACAATCCGTATGAAGTCAAGCCACAATAAACCTTGCCAAACAATGAGTCATATCTGATATTGCCATGGTCATTTAGTTTAATTAAATGAATTCACAACTCCTTTTCATCACTTGTTACACAACCCTTAGCACTTAGATACATTCACACATTTGGGTTCGTTACCATTCTTTTATACCAACATATTCAAGCATTTAACGAACCTTGCACATGATAGAGTAATCACAAAGAAATAACCTTTCACAATTTCAATTAACATGGTAATCGACTAAGAAAATCAGAGAATGAAATCTTACGCCCCAATACTTCAGAACAATCAATTCACATATACTCAGCAAGAAACTCATACCGAATGCCCGGACACCAACAAGGTGACTCTACGAAGATTAAAGTTAGCCATACATACCTCGACTCGAATTTCTCCTTTAATTTCTATCACAATTCACCAGACCGTCTAGCACCGTCAATCTATTCCACAATGTGACACATTTACCTTAGAATTAGGAATCTTGAATTCAATTGAGCATTTTATCAAATACTAAGTGACCCCTTAGATTACTAACCCCTTTTTTGTGAATAATTACCCAAACCCCTTTCCCTTTACTAGATTACGGAGTTTAACTCACATTCATGCAAGGTCTTAGCCTATATCTTCACAATCAACTCATGTGGGTTCCATTTTTAACCAAAACCTGAGAATTTGGGGAAATAGGGGGAAGACTTACCTCTTATGATGAAGAAGGTTAAGATTACTCAAAAATTTCAAGGCCTGAGTAGAGATGATGGACCTATATGATGAAGAAGAAAACTTTATCTCACTAAACCCACTCTTCCTTTGCTCTATTTTTTTTCCAGATAAATGTTAAAAATGAAGGGGAGGGGTGTTTTATTAAACTGGGGTCGGGGGCAAAATTAGAAATTAAAAGAGCCCCGAAGCAGGAAATGTGGTAAAGAATGCGATTGCATTCCTGCTATGCGGTCTGCATTCTTGTCGCATAGTTGGCCCTCAAATGGGCCAAAATGGGAACCGGACTGCCCTGGTATGCGACCATTATGCGGTCCGCATACACGTTATGCGATCGCATAGTGCGTCACATAACTCCCTCCGCAAGAATCAAGATGCGACAACTATGTGACCCGCATTCTTGAAATGCGATCGCATCTTGGGCCGCATAGCTGTCCTCAAATTGGACATCATGCTGTCCGAGTATGCGACCACTGTGTGGTCGGCATACCTGTTATGCGATCGCATAGTGCGTCGCATAACAACAAAATTCTGCGAAATTTTATGTTTTAAGTCTCGGGGTAACTTTTTACTTCAAAAAGGTCTATTTTTAAGAATTACTATAGCTATAACAACACAGGGACCTATTCAGGCATTATTTTAGACATGAAATTTTATGGGTCTTTACATGTGGAACATGAATCGTAAGTGCCTTTACCTTGGATGCTTGTTTTGCCATTTTCACTTCGTTCTATTTTTCCTCACTTCTGTGTTGGTGTTGCAACTGTGGCCTAGATGCTGCGCCCGGTTCCAGAATTGAAGTGATGGGTTGAATGCTCAGTGTCTCATAGTCCTTATTCCGAACATGCTTGGATGGAGCTATGGAAGGGTCGATGGGAGGCCCACAACCATGGTAAGTTTCTATTTCAAATTGCTCGTTGATTCAACCTTTTCTCAAACTAACCTATCTCCCTCTCTTATGCAGGTCTCAGGAAGGATGTTGCAAAGAGACCTCATTCTGGTAATGATGAGATCTTTCCCTAACCATCAGATCCAAAGCCGACCAAGGAGAGGAAAAGAAAAAGGGCCCTGAGTCCCCTAGGCAAGGAAACCTCGTAAGCCCAAGGCCGATGTCAGTGCCATATCCTCGGACTAAGGGATGAGTCCGAAGTGGAAGAAGAAAAATAAGAAGAAAATTCCAAGTTGGTGGCTCGCGCACTACCGCTTCAGTACAAAAGCCCTTCGAACTGGAGGCAGTCGATGAGGAGTCCTGGCCGAGGTCCCTGGATCGGAGAGAATAGAGACCGCCTCGTCCCCAGCTAAGATGGGGGAGAGAAAGTCAAGGGGCAAGGCTTCCAAAGCAAGGGAAGAAGTCCCTAGGGTCGAGCTCGGGGTTGTTGACATTTTGGAATCCCCCCTAGATTTCAAACACCATGATTCGAGAGGCCAACATACTGGATAATCATCGGCTTGATCTCCACGGTTTCTTCGATGGGCTCGAAGCTGCTACCTACGAGGACATTACCGGATTCGGTTATTTACTTGTGCCAAAGAAAATACCAACACTGGGTGCCACTGGATCATCATCGAGTTCGAGGTTGGTGGACCAATTCCTGCCTCTGAGTGTTAACCCATGCTGTAAACGACATCTAGTGCTTATTTTCCCGGAGGATGCCCGAGTCTCCCCGCCCCTGTAGGGGTTGACAACTATCTGAGGGGCTTAGTGACCGAAGAGGACCAAGCTGTGATAAACTCTGTTTGGGCGCCTGCTTGTTCAATGAGGCTCAACACGCTCTAAATCGGGAAATTTTCTAGAATCTCTTTCTTACTTCTATTATAGTTAGAATGTAGACTACTCTTAACACCTTCTTCTTTATTTCAAGGCTTCGGTGTTGCATCATGAAGCTTTCCTCAGAGTTCGAGAGTAGCATAAGGCTGAAGTTCGGGGTCTTACTGAGAAAAGCCACACTTATAGGCTCCTCAGTGAAAGACTCCAAGCCGATTTTGTTGCAGCTCCGGACGAGCACACTGACATGGCAGAACAAGTATTCCGAATGCTTCATGATAGTTAAGCTGAGTTAGAGATAAAGACTAATGACCCTATTCTACAGATCCAACAGAGGCTCAAATAGATATTAAGGCTCGACAAGTAGGTGGAGGATATACGGGTCGAGGTCGAGGTCGAGGCAATAAGGAGAATCATGGATATCCTGGCTGCGAAGAAAGAGACCGTCCAAGCACAGCTGGATTTGGACAAGATTCAGCTTTGAGGTGCAAAAGAGAAAGACTCGGTGCAGACCGAAAAGATCAAAGAGCTCCAGTCTCAGCTGAATTTTGCCGCCAACAAGCTTGAGGAGGCTAAGTCTGAGGTGGCCGCGACCGACATTAAAGGTGATGAAAATGTGGCCCAATTCATAATCGACGTCGAGTCCATCCATACCCAGGATAGGAGCATGATAGATCATGCAAAGTGGCACGCCCGGAGGGAAGCCCCCGAGGATGCTCAATCCTGGTATTTCAATATTACGGTCGAGGTCAATAATGACCTAGCAGAAGAAAACCAGGCACGGAAGCTGGCCTTCCCCGAGGATGACTCTGATTGAAGATGGAGAAGATCCTAAGGACAAAGATGTTGCTTCCGATGGGGAACAAGCCTCTTAGGACTTAGAATATTTTTTGTTCTTTTCTTTTTCTACTTTTTCTAAGCCCGTTTTGGGCCGTTGTAAAATTTATTTGAACATGGCCGATTTGGCATTTGTAGAGAAGATTATTATGAATACAAGGCTTTTCTTTTCCCTTTCGTCTCTTTAGTATTTACTTCTTTTTTGCTTTGTAATTTATAATCACAAAGGTTAAAATGCCTTAGCATGAAATAATACAGTAGTGTTAGAGGATCCGAACAACCTTTGCATTTGTAAGAGTTTCTAGGGCTTGATATTATCGAAGCTTTTCTCGAAGATTTCTTTAGTTTGTGACCTTTTCGAGGGTAGCCTTTTCTGAACCGATTATGAAAGACTTTGAAGGCCTATTGCGTTACGAAATTCGGACGTCTCCGAGCTGTGTTAAATTAGTCGTAGCCTTTTAGTTCGGGATCTGCCCATTGGGCTTATTTTCCCATTTTATTCGGGCTTGCCCGCGATTGTAGTCCCCGAGTGGGGGTGGCCGTGGCCTTTAAAGAATAGGAAGCTGCCTATTAGGTTTTTTGTCACCGAGGTTCGATAATTTGGGCTGTTTGGGCTGAACGATAGTCCCCGAGTGAGGGAGCGATCGTTCACATTTTGGTTAAGTATTGCCCTTAGGCTCGTTATAGTACAAAGTTCTTCAAGAGATGTAAAAAGGAAAAATTTTAAACATCCGATGTTTGCAAGGAAAGTACTTATCTTTATTCTTGATCAAAATAGCCATACATGAGTCCATGTTTAAATCAAGGCTCGATCGCTTGGCCCATACAATAAATCCTATCTATCGAGACCCTCTTTTTATGAAGTACCTTCCTTGATATTCCAATATAATGTATATCTGAGGGGGGGGGGCCGCACCTATATTTGAGGTTGATTGTAAAGGAACCTCAAAAAATTTTGAATTCGCCTTCAATGCCGTTTTGTAATCGACTTCATTCTAAGTTAGCACGATTCATTGTTGAGTTATTAAAAACCTTGCCGAAAAAACATTTGGGGAAAAACCGGTCTAAGGGAAAAAGAGTGCAACACGTGCTTTGAAACCTAAAAACTTCACTTCTTTTGATGAAAAATCCACCGTCGATTCTTGTTGACCACCGGCAAGTGTTAGCCTAAAACAAAAAATGAAAATGGAAAGGGGGTCGTACCTTAGTAGTTGTATCATTTCAGGTGTGATATGTTACAGCTGCTCGACAGTCGTTCCACATTTATCGTTCCAAGCTTGTAGGACCCTTTTTCAATGACTTCGAGAATCTGGTACGATACTTCCCGGTTTGGACCAAATTTTCCTTCATTCAGATTTCAGGTGTTGAGGGTGACTTTCCTTAGAACCAAATCCCCGGCACTAAAATGTTGAAGATTGGCTCTTCGATTTTAGTATCTCTCAATCCCCTATTTTGGGCGGCCAATCGGACGAGGGCGGCTTGCCATTTTTCATCCAACAATTCTAGGCTCGTATTCATGGCCTCGTTATTTGACTATTTCGTTGCATATGAGAACCTGGTGCTAGTTCTCTGACCTTGAACGGTATTAGACATTCGACGCCATAAACTAATGATAACGGGGTAGCCCCGGTACTAGACTTCGATGTTGTGTGGTATGCCCAACGAACCTCGGGTAAGATTTCCTTCCATTTTCCTTTGGCATCGGTTAGTCTCTTCTTCAGATTTTGGATAATGGTTTTTTTGGTCAATTCAACTTGTCCATTCCCACTGGGATGATAAGGCGCTGATAAGATTATTTTGATCTTGTGATCCTTGAGAAATTTGTCACCTTGTTACTGATGAACTGCTTCAAATTATCACACCCAATTTCTGAGGGCATGCCGAATCGACATATGATGTGGTCCCAAATAAAGTCTATGACTTCCTTCTCTATGACTTTTTTGAAAGCCTATGCTTCAGTCCACTTAGAGAAATAATAAGTCATAAATAAAATAAACTGAGCTTTACCTAGGCCGAAGGAAGAGGGCCGACGATGTCCATTCCCTATTTCATGAATGAAAATGGTGATAAGACCGAGTGGAGCAGTTTCCCGAGTTGATGACTAATTTGTGCATGCCTTTGGCATTTGTCACATTTTCAAACAAACGCCTTTGCTTATTTCTCCATGTCGATCTAGTAGTATCCGGCCTTGATCACTTTGTGGACCAATGATTCGGCACTGGAATGATTTCTCCAAGTGACCTCATGGACCTCCCTTAGAATGTATTCGGTATCTCTTGGTCCCAGACACATTTCTAATGGACCATCGAACATCCTTCTAAACAACGTTCCATCTTTGAAAAGGGTGAATCATGCTGCCTTTGTACGTAGATCTCTCGACTCCTTTGGATCCAAAGGGAGCTTCCCGTTCTTAAATACTCTACGTATTTTTTTCTGCAATCCTAGGAGTTTATCTCGGATCAACGATCTCATTCATGGTTTGCGAAGGCATCAGCCTCACTATTTTGATCTCAAGGTAAATGTTGCAAGGTCCATTCTTTGAATCGGTGTAGAGTTACTTGTAGCTTATCCAAGTATCTCTACATTCGATCTTCTCAGACTTCAAAGGTCCCGTTAAACTTGGTTCACCACGAGGAAGGAAACACACTTGGCCTCGATGACCTCCGCTACCAAGCCTTTGGCTAATGCGAGACCTGCAATCATAGCCTCGTATTCGGTCTCATTGTTGGTCAATTTTGTAGTTCTGATAGATTGTTTAACTATGTTACATGTGGATGGATTTAGCACAATGCCTAGCCCGAGTCCATTTTTGTTCGAAGCACCGTCCGTAAAGAGGGTCCAGATTATCGAGGATGTACCCAATTTTACTGACAGTTCTCTTTAAACCTCGGGTAGAAGGGCCTGCGTGAAGTCAGCCACGAAGTCTGCCAATATTTGAGACTTGGTAGTTGTTCATGGTCGATATTCAATATCGTACCCGCTGATTTCTACGGCCCATTTGGCCATCCGACCTGAAAGTTCGGGCTTATGCAAAATATTTCGAAGTGTATAAGTTGTTACAACACATATGGGATGACATTGAAAGTATAGTTTTAGTTTCCTAGAAGCGCTTATCAAAGCGAGCTCCAATTATTCTACATGGGGATACCTTGTTTTGGCCTCACCTAAGGTATGACTAACATAAACGATAGGGAATAGCATACCTTGTTCTTCTCGGACCAAGACTCCACTTACTGCTATCTCTGATACTGCTAAATACAAGTAAAGTTGCTTGTCCACTCTTGGCGTGTAAAGCAGTGGCGGGCTCGATAAGTAATTTTTTAGCTCCTCCAAGGCTTGTTGGCATTTCGGAGTCCAAGTGAAGTTATTCTTCTTCTTCAGTAATGAGAAGAACCGGTGACTCTTATCTGAGGATCTCGAAATTAATCGCCCCAAGTCAGCTATGTGCCCTGTTAACCTCTGTACGACCTTTATGTTGACTACTACCTTGATGTCCTCAATAGCTTTGATTTTATTGGGGTTGATCTCTATTCCTCGTTTGGATACCATGAAGCTGAGAAAATTGCCTGAGCCGGCCACGAATGCTCATTTTTCAGGGTTGAGCTTCATGTTGTATCTTTTCAGTATACCGGAAGTTTCCTCCAAATGCTTCAAATGGTCCTCTACTCGCAGGGACTTAACTAACATTCCATCAATATAAACCTCCACTGATTTTCCTATTTGTTCTTCGAACATCCGATTTACTAGGCATTGATAAGTTGCACTAGCAATTTTTAGTCGGAATGGCATTACATTATAACAGTAGGTGCCATACTTAGTGATAAACGAGGTTTTTTCTGATCTTTTGGTTTAATCTGTATTTGGTTGTACCCAGAATAAGCAATGAGAAAATTGAGAATCTCGTGGTTGGCCGTGGCATCGATCATACAATTGATCTTAGGCAAAGGAAAAGAATCATTGAGACATGCTTTATTCAGGTCTTTGTAATCTACACACATTCGAAGTTTATTGTCACGACCCAAACCGATGGGCCGTGAGAGGCACCCGGTGCCTTACCCAACCGAGTACCAACATAACATATTTTTTCGTATCATACTATTATAGATAAATAAGATGGAAAGGTATCATGCGATAACTAGAATAAAACACGAGGGAATACTCGATATATGATGACCCAACATGTAATACAAACTTATACATATGTCATACGGGCCTATTAGACCAAAATGATCATTCGTATACTGAACATAGGATGACAAGGCCATGCAATCTTTCACATATGTCTACAAGCCTCTAAGAGTAGATAAATACCATAAAGGTCCGTACAGGTCCCCGCCATACTAATCAATACATATCCAAATCATACTGACCAAATAAGCAACTCAGGAGCAAATGGAGCACACCAACACCTTTCGCTGAGCTGATAGCCTACTTGGAGGACTCTCAACCTATCTATCGGGACCTAAAGGCATAAAATGCAATGTCCACAAGAAAAAGGGACGTCAGTACAAATAATGTGCCGAGTATGTAAGGAATGAAAATCAATAAATAAAAGACATGAGAGAAACATGGAGTAACAGACTCAACATGTAAGTCTGAATAGCTCTGTTAATCATTCATATTTATAATTCCATGCATATGCATATACATGTCATACCATGCATAGCTATATGCGTACATAACACCATCAAGCCTCTGAGGGAATCCCATCATATCATCTCGGCCACTGTGGTAAATCATCAACGTATACTAGTTAATCACATGGTGGTGCGTATATAACGATGTAACCTTTTCTCATATACTATGTACATATAATATACGCGTATATAATTCCATCTGGTCATGGGTAAATGTACATATGTAAATGCATGAAATGCATAAAATGTATAGGAAGTACGCTAATAAGATTTCTCGGATTTTATAATATCAATATGCCTTTGATTAATGTCATGAAGTAAACTTTATCAACTTACATATTTTCTCAGACCCATGAATTGATAATAGAATAATTGGATACATGGGGAATCAAGAACATAGACACTTCTAGTACTTCTATGAATATAGTCATTTATGAAAGCTGTGCATTTGCTCGTTTCGTTTGTATCGTATGGATCATGCCAAAAGGAAAGAAGAGATAGTCTTAACATATGTGAGCCAAATTTGCTTGACAATCCCTCTAACACACGTCAATTGTCACAAAACACGTAACAGCGGATCAAAGTAGAAAAACATTCGTATGATATTCTTGAGAAAGATTGTACCGTGCTCTCTTATAATTTCATCACACATTGTTGGACATATGGAGTATCATGGATTTATGTTTTTTCTATGTTTCCAAATAAAGATACTCCCCAACAATGGAAGGAAAGATTTCCACCTCTTTTCTATATCTCAAATTACAAAAGAATTATAACATGAAGGCTTAAGGCTTCCATTTCACGTGTAAACTAGGCACACCAAGTGCTATCACTCATGTGTACATTGGTTCTACCTTTTTTCAACTCAATTTCACGTGGCAACCCGACCAAAAATCCTTATCCACTTAATCCTACTTAATACCATAATTATTTTCTTATTTTTCCACATTATTTCCACAATTAATAACTTGTTCACATAATTAATTCTAGCATACAATTTACTTAAATACTAATATACTTCATATAACTTACTATCACGGTCATGTGGTACCTTGTATGGCACTAGTTTCTAAATATCGGGTATTATAGCTTAGACCATATTTTATCACAAATTGAAACTTCGACGAAACTCATTTTCTTCGATTCGCTTACCCTCTCAGCTTCACAAATTTACTTATCACTTGTTTAAAATAGCGTAATACTTTATAATCTCAAAATAATCTCATTCCCGAGCTTACGTCGATTAACTTACGACAAAACTTTAATGTACGAAATGCAGTATGTAACATCTCATTTCCGAGCTTTCATCAATTCACTTATGGCATACTTTAATGTACGAAAACATAAGGTATAACATTTATTTCCCTTTTTAGGGACTACCACTATGTTTGCTAACCATTCAGGATATTTTACTTCCCGAATGGATCTTATTTTAAGAAGTTTGCTTACCTCGTCCTTGATGAAAGCTTGTTTGACCTCGGACTGGGGTCTTCTTTTTTTCTTTACCGGATGGAACTTCGGATCCAGGCTTAGCTTATGTGTGGTGATTTCCAGTGGAATCCCTATCATATCGAGATGGGACCAGGCTAAACAATTCATGTTTGTTTTAAGAAATTGAATAAGTTTTCCCATGAGCTCGGGAGCTAGCCCCGTGCCCAGCTATTCGTTTCGCTCGGGCTGATGTTCGGTCAGTGTGATTTGTTCCAGCTCTTCGACCATCGACTTGGTGACATCAAAATCATCAGGGATTATGAAGGATCGAGGGACCCCATAGTCAACTTTCTCGTCATTCCCCTGTTTCTGTCATTGTGCCGAGGCTGGTGTTTGTTGTTACTATTTGGCCTCATATTTTCCCTTCGAATCCAACCTCTTTGTTGATAGTAGTGCTTATATTGGTATCACTTTGTCGACTGCAAACATTTCCTTGGTGGCGTGTTGCTCCCCTTAGACCATTTTGACTCCCTCTGGTGTTGGGAACTTCAGAACCTAGTGAAGGGTTAAGGGTACTGCCCTCAAGTTATGGATCCATGGACCTGAATAGGGCATTATACCTCATGTTTCCCTCAATCACATGGAACTTCATTTATTCGATGGTCCCGACCAAGTTCACTAGCAACGTTATTTCGCCTTTGGTTGTTTCGCATGCCATGTTGAAGCTGTTAAGTACTCGGGTCGTGGGCACAACTTGATCCTGTAGGCCGATATGTTCTACGACCCTCGATCCAATGATGTTGGCCGAGCTAACTGGATCAATCAAAACACATTTAACTTGAGTTATATTTGTAGCACCACGAAAGATTTTAAAGCACTTAAGCATTATTAAGAAAGTTGATGTGTGCTAATTATGTTATTTTGTGTGCAGACGAGGACTATTAATATAATGGATATCAATTAGGCATGATAATAAGTGTACGAAGCATATTATAAGTGATGTGGGGTCTAAGGAGAGCCATAAGTCTATGTCAAGTTGAAAATTGCATGATAGACAAAAGTTCCAAATGTGTACGCATAAGACCAAACATTGGACGAGTATATATATATATATATATATATATATATATATATATATATATATATATATAAATTTATGTGATAAAAAACCTATCAAATGAAAGATCTGAGACTCTAATATCTAAGGCTTCAAATCGTTCATCATTTGGACACTCCTACAAGAAGTTATGACCAAATTATCAAAAGCTAGCAGAATTCTACACTACAGCGCCGCCCACCGGGCCCCCTATGCGGCGCGCCTGTGTGGATTTCCATACCACTTCAAATTTTCGTTTTTAGACACATTATTCACTACCGCGGCGTCCCATGCATCGCGGCTGTTCAATTTTTAGTTTTTTTTATAACCCGACCCCATTTTAATAAATAGCCTTTGGGGCTTTATTTGTGACGCTTTTATGGTGAGTCAAGAGAGAGGTGAGAGCATTTTAGAGAGAGAAGGAGAAAACCTAACATCCAAATCATCCATGTCATGCCCTTTTTCCTCGCGAAATCGGGTTTTGACATGTGACAATTTTTTAAGGAAGTATTAAAAGTGGAGAGTTGCCACCTAACGGTTAAGGTTGCGTTAGGGCACCTATTTGCATATGACTCAGGTTTGACTAGTTTGCATCACCAAAGATCGGGTAAGGGCTCAAAATCACCTCAATGGGAAGGTGTTAGGCACTCTTCGAGGTCCACAATTGTGGGTCCCGGCCAAACTTGAATTATATGAATTAGTCAGATAAACAAAGACAGAGATAAAAAACAAGAAGTTTGCGGAATTTTATTATTAAAAGACTTTTGAGTAAATACAAACACTTGATTCAAAAGATAAATAGGGATAAGATGGGCCGTCCTAAGTTTTTTAGCCTAAAGGATTACCCCGTGCAACATAAATAATACTTCATAACTCCCTCGAGATGGGGGGTTACTTGTATTATTCAGCGGGCACATACTATCATCTCCTGCTACGCGATTACTATTTTAAGTTATTACCAAAAGCGCACTAATTGATTCTAGATCGTGCCTTATTCGTGCATTACTTGTCCCATACTTATGGTCCAGGAGGCATTGGACATCTACTTTTGGTTGTTCTATACTTGACTTAGGCTGCTCAGAAAATGTTAAAACTAGGCGACAATTCAAAACAAATAGGATTGCAATAAAATACAATTAGAGGATCAAGTTAGCCTCCGTAATTAGACAACAAAGGCACGCAAACAGATTTCTACGTTAGGAAGTTTTATAATTAAGGGAGATAAGTTGTTAAGTCCTATAGACATGGCTTTTATATGGTTTGATTCAGATGTTCATGCCATTTTTAGACATATGATTCCTAGATTACCAATCTGTGGGCACCTGATACTGCTAGGTTGCTTGTTACAAATTATAAGTTAATAAATCTATAGGCATGATCTCTAAGTGGTTGATACAGTAAGGGGCGGTAAAACTTACTCGAAATTTTTAAAATTACTCATGCCTCCTAATAATCGCGTGGATAAACAATATATTAGCGTTTGAAGAGTCCCGTATTAGAGCGTGTAGTGATGACCTATAGGTATGACTTCTAAAGATTGGCGATTGGAACTACTTTTATATATTTAACTCCTATAGGCAGGCTTTCTAGGTGACCGTATGATTAAATAGCGAATTAAATGGTTAAAACCCTGTAGGCATGATATTTGATGGCGCAGATTAAAGAGAAGCTATTAGCAATTATTTCCTATAGGCATGCTATATATCGACACATAGCAGTAGATATAAGAATAGATAAAGCACTGACGCTTCGATAGTATGCCAATTACGTGAGTGTGTGATTCCCTAATTACATGATCTCTAATATTGCACAAAGAGACTTAAATGACACATATAACAGGTCCGATAGCAAATAGATCACACGAATCATATAAGCATGCTTTCTACCCTTTTCATGCAAGTATTAGGATATACCAATTTCTCAAATTCACTATCACCCAAATTGTTATTACAGAATTATTACAGACCCAATAACAAATGTGATTACAAAGAGGTACAAGTAATAACAGCAGGCCCAAGACAGGCATAAAGAGATACCCAACATTGCCACGCCTTCAACTAAACTCTTTCTCCACCAATTAGCACACCAGGATGGCCGGATCTTAACAAGGAGTATATCCATCAACATAGCCCAGAAACCATATGAGAACTCAAACCAAACCAAACAGTCATATGTTGATCATAGGATCCAGAACCCGATCAATTAAACAAATCAATTTGCACATTCAATAGACAGGAAGAGGGACATAACTGAGTGTCAGAGATAACTCAGATCTTAGTAGCAAAGAGAAGGGCCAAGAACCTCAAGCCCTAGTGTGTCAGAGTTCACAAGGGTCTCAGATGAACCCTGAGCATTACTCACACTAGGGAGGTCAATAGAGAAAGCTTTAGTGGCCTTGGCTTTCAGCCGGCCAAGAACTATAGGTTAAGAATAGTGTAAGTAACAAATGAGAGTGAGAGAATAGTGATACAATGGTAGAGTTTGAAGAGGTGCATTTACATTCTAAAACCATGCCTTGCAGAGGTGATTACACAATGAGCATACCAGTAAAGAGGATAAACAAAACAACAAAGACAGGTTAATATCACAAATTCACACTTAGTATATTGAGGCAGAGAACATTTTGTAGGAAGCAGGGGGTTATGACTCCTGCAACTAATACACAAAGGTGGATTATGCCAAACAAGATAAAATAGAGCACTAACTTAACAACTTCAAAGCCTAAGGGTCCAAATTATGCTGACACCAGAAATTAAACAAACCAACCCACATCAACAAGGCAAAACAAAGTTAAATGTTATAGGAAAACACAATTTAAGAAGCTATTCTAAAAGGCCCCAACTATTCACTAGGGAATATAGAATTGGGAAAGCTAAGGACATACTTAGTGATAAAAATGATCATGGGAGAAATTC
Source organism: Nicotiana undulata (assembly GCA_005239495.1). Classification (NCBI taxonomy): domain Eukaryota; kingdom Viridiplantae; phylum Streptophyta; class Magnoliopsida; order Solanales; family Solanaceae; genus Nicotiana; species Nicotiana undulata. The sequence continues at coordinate 16,661 of ML283432.1, read as the reverse complement.
ATAGCCAAAGTGAAGGTCTTAACATAGATTAGGGCACATTATAGATACCAGTCAATAACTATAGAGACCTAGGACAAAGCAGGAAACAAACTGATGCCATATAGCCAATGTAAAGTACCAATACATTAGGCTAAACAGGCTTCAAACAGACTAAATTGTTCAAGTTAAGCATAAACACATATTTGAACTAGCAGTTTATGCATAAGCAAATTCTAAAGGGGTTCATATCACAAAAAATATTCGATACTAGCAAGGTTACATATAGAGATAGTCTAAAAACACATTAGGTTATGCAATTTCAGAGGTACGAATATGCAAATCATGAACACAAGAGAATGAATATTGCAAAGGCTAAATAACACACCAGTTACTTATTGACAAGCAAACAAACAAGAAAGAACATACTGCACAATAGTTTTAACGTCGCCAAAGAGCAGTATAACCCAGGACCTGAGTGCATCAACTTCCCAAGGGCCTAAAATGAACCCAGAGCAGTGCTCGCACCAAGGAAGGTCGAAAATAGAAATCCATAGGCCTTGGCTTTCAACCGGCCAAGAGAAAAAGTGTAAAACAAGAGAATAGCAGAGTGAAAACTTAACGATTAAAGTCTATCCAAGAAGGGAATATAAGTGTACACAGTCAAAATCGGGCTAGACCGATTTAGATGATTTGTTTTGACATCGGGCAGACCCGAGGTGCAACTCCGAGACGAATTCTTAGAGGGGAAATACCGAAGGATTGACGCACATCGAGATGAGGAAAAGATCAGACCCCGTCACGGAAATGCGCGGGACTCCCGTGAACACGTGATTGAAGCTGACAAACGCCTGCAAAATAGTACAAATCCGCACCAGACTACTGAATAGCTGTACCAACTGTTCTCTTTTGTAATAAACGCTTATGTAGTGTGTTGAGAATCCCCTGCTATATAAAGGAGACCCTTATCGTTTTATGCATACACAATATTCAATACAAGGCAGTCTGGTTTTCCTATCTTCGATTTTGCATAATTCTTATCTCGTTTCATTTACTCACACTTAGCATGTATTTCTTAACAACTAGCATTAAAATAAATCACATATTTTTAAACCACTTAATCAAATTCCAATTGTAATTACCATTTTCAAGGTAAATAGTTTGGCGCCCACCGTTGGGCTAAAAACAATATTGATTGTTTAAGTGCTGGTTTGCTAAAAAATGCAAGTTATTATTCACACTTTTTCTTGTCCAAGAATCTTTGATTTCAGGTCGGAATGTCTAACTCAGTAAACGCACACGAGAACAACGGTGTTGAAGACCGCGGAGAAAATGGCGTAGCTGCTCCAGCCGCTGGTGTACCACCGCTGAACCCTGAGGATGAACTAAACCCAAAACTGGTGGATATGGGCTCGCGTAACGCCTTACACATCGATATTAGTTCTCGCACTGACGGGGACGTATGTCGGGAAAAAGAACAGGAGGTTCAGAACACTCCAGCTCGAGAAGAAAGGCAGGTTAGCCTTCACAATATTTTTGAAATACTGCAGGCACAACAGTTGGCGATTGCTCTATTGAGAAGACACCAATAAACTCCAAGTACAGTAACACCGGAAACGACTCCTCGAGTTGAACCGGAACCGGAGAAGTCGAGCAACAACGGGTCTGTAGCCGACGCCGCTATTATGAAAATGCTCGAGGACCTCACAAAGAGGATAAAGTCAAGGTTTCTGGAGAGAGAACCGAGGCCATGTAAGGAAATATATCAGCCTTACGCCGAGAATCGAAGAATTACCATAAGAAGTAACACGCACCAAATCGATCGAAGGACGGACCGGGGCCGGGATCCTCGAAGACTAGTGAGCAAAGCTAGATTCAGCAAGCATTGGCTTTTCAAATATCGTATCAGCCATGGGAGAAATCAAAGACACCAGGTGGCCAAAGCCCATACTATCAGACATTTCGGAAAGGAACCTGAACCTGGTGTGCGAGTTTCACGGTATGCACGGTCATAGGACCGAAGATTGTAGACAACTCCGAGTGGAAGCAGCCTGACTAATTAGCAAAGGTCACCTCCGAGAATTCATCAGCAGTCGAGCTGTAGATCACCATCAGGAGAGGAAAACAACTAGAAGGAGCGAAACGGGAAAACCACAGCGCGTCGCCCGTATGATCATCAGATGGACTGACGTCCCTCCATGATCCATGGCCAAGCGGACAAAGGTATCCATTACGACAAGTAACAAAGGTATATTTGTGAACGGGACTAACCCCCGGATTTAGGAGACAAATCATTCAATTCCATATTATTAGCATCGACTGCTTTGCTTGGTCCCTTTTAAGCGTGACAGGGATCCCGTCGGAAATAACCACCCACAGGCTGAGCGTCGACTCTAGGTTCAAACCGGTAAGATAAAACATGCATTCATCGAAGCAAGGTAACAAAGCCCCTCAAAATAGGGTCTATTAGGGACAACCGATATGGTGATAGACCCCAAGAAGGAGAGTAAGTTAAATCCCTGCGTGCAGAGGGCCATTTAATTCATTTTCAGGAGACATTCGACGTTCTCGGAAGCTACAACATGAAACTCAACCCCGAGAAGTGTGTATTCGAGGTATGTTTGGGCAAATTCCTAGGCCTTATAGTGTCGAGGTCGCCGGATAAGAGCTATCATTTCTTCTCCGTGCTAAAAAAGAAAAACAGCTTCGAGTAGACTCCGGAATGCCAACATGCCTTAGAGGAGTTGAACCGATATCTATCAGGGCTAACTCAAAACCTGAGGGTTGATGAGCTCGAGTCGCAACCCGACTCGAGGACTGAGCCCAAGATGGTTAGCTAGAATGCCTAAGGGCAAAGGCATAAAGAGACAGCAGACCAATTAAAGCTCATACCAACCTAACGCGTAAGAGTCTTGGCGCCAACGTCAAAAGCCTCAAGGCTAACTCAAAACCTGAGGATCGATGTACTCGATTCGAGATCCGACTCGGGAACTCAACCCCAAACGGTTAACTAAAAACGCCCGAGGGCCGACGCACAAGAGCCCAAAAGCCAGTATAGAAAATTTTCGAGGCCAACTTTCAGGCCTAAATTCCAAAGAACTCAATGTCAAATCCTTATTCGGGGGCAAAAACTTGAATGGTAAATTTTCGACCATTGCAGCATTTCTTGGCGAAAGCAGAAACCTAAGGGTTTGTCCTGGAGCCCGGATTTTGGACCAACAACAAACAAGCATTGCAATCTATCATAAAAAGCAAAAGCGGAAGGAGTAATGATGAAAAACGAAAGGCTTCTTATATATTAGAAGATAAAAGGAGCCTATTTACAGGGCTTGCATCTAAAGTTCTTACATAGGGAAAAGCAGATATATCCCTAATCTATCGACGGAGTAGTGCCTTCAACAGTCCAAGCTCCATCCTCGGGGGCTTCGACGATCTCTTCCCCCTCGGGGACTTCGCCTTCATATCCATCATCTTCAGAGCCATTGCTCAACTCACTTTCGGAAGTGAGCAAGGCAGCAACCTCCTGTTCCAGGGTCTTCACCCTCTCGATCTCGGTAGCCAGATCGATACCCCCCGTATACATATCCTCGAGATCCTGTCTTAGAGACTTTAACCGGGCACGTTCCACAGCTCTGGCCAATCACATCTCGGCCTCCTCAGATACCTTCTTGGCTTGGGCATTTGCGGCAACTGCATCCTCCTTGTACGAGGATACGAGCGCTGCAACTTCAGCTCTGGCTGCAGATAGTGCAACGATCGACTCGGCTAAAAGATCTTTGCATTTATTATTCTCCGTCCACGCATCATAAAGCTGATGTTCGACCAGGGCCGCCTTCTCCTAGAGAGTACCTCTCACGGTTTCCATCTCACTCATGTGCCGTTTGAGTTCGAGAATCTCGGCGTCTTTGGCTCGGACTCTTCCTTCGCCAGAGCATCTTTCATCTCCGTCTGCAAATATCAGCCCGAATGTGTCAGAACACTGGAAAGCGGGTAGAAGCAAAGGCAAAAACAGATGGAAAATTGTACCACATGCTCAACAAGGCAAGTCCTCTCCCGGGAAGACGCCTCAAAGCTAGCCCGAAGGTCACGAAGTTCCTCTCCCTACTCGGCAAAGTGAGCCCTAAGCTCATTAGCCCTGAAGTTAAGCCTCTTGCACTCACCTTCGCTGTGAGTTAATGTGACTTGAAACTTGGCGAAGGTCTGATAATAAAGCACCTTAGCCTAAAATCATGAAAGAAACAAGTGAGAAAGACAAGGATCGGGGTACCAAGTAGAACTTGTGGAAGGTTACCTGTTTGCAGAGCCTATTAAGCTCGCTGAAAATGAATGAGGCATTAGGCTCAGGGTTTTCCTCGGTCGTAGAAAATAGCCCTTCAAACACGCCTTCTTCTTCAGGGGACACCCCCGCATCGGGAGATTCCCTTATTGGAGCATCCTGTAACTGATCTGAAAGTAAAGTTGGTCCATGAGGAGAGTCGCTCACTTCAATAACACTGGATGGATTGATCGGGGCCTTCTCTTGCCTCTAAGGTATCCCATACCTAGGCTCCACCGGACCACTCACTGGGCACACTCTAACTCAGGGATCATCCTGATTAGCATAAAGCTCATGAACGTTACCAGATACTCCCTCAACGGGCTCCTTTGCTCCGAGCACCGTAGCAGCAGCGTCAAGTTCTTATTTAGATATCTCCGGCTTAACAGCCATCGGCTCGACCGGACATGCGATGGTCGGGTCTTCTCCTCCCACAGGAACAATCGAGGTATTATTTCTTTCCTCGCCTCTGGCTCGAGGATTTTCAAAAACTTTGGGAGATAAGGCCGTTGAATCAACATTGGATTTTTTCACTTTGGCCTTCTTTAATTTTGAAGACCTGGCCAACGATTTCTTTCTTTTATTCTTCTTATTTTCATGAAACTTCGGGGTATCCGCTTCCTTAGGCGGAGCCTCCCTCATTACGGAAGCCTCTACTAGACCTGCACAAATGTAAAATATTACCGTCGGGTGCGAGGATGTATTCAGTGACGTCTCTTTAGAGAAATACAATTAAAACAAGGGTAGAGGCTTACCATGGTTCTTTTCTTCCCACCGAGCCACTGACAAATCGCGCCACACGCGCGCAACATATGGGAAAACCAAATCTAGCTAGCCAATCCAGCCCGAGAGATCTTTAACCGAACCGGGGTACACCGCAGCAGCTATATAGACGACAGGAGTTAGTGCATGGAGAAAAAAAGCAGAGGAAAAGAAAAGACGTCTAACTAACTTATGTACTTACGTTTCATGTTCCACCTTTCTGGAAACGACATCCTTTCCGCTAGGATCAGATCCGAAGTCTTAACCTGGACAAAACGGCTTATCCATCCTCTATCCCTAACCTCGTCTCTACATGCGAAAAGGCTCTCGAGGGCGATGCTGAATTTAAATCAAGCCACCAGGGAAAAGTCGATGGTTGTTCATCCTGACAAGGTGGTCAAGGGTAAAATGCATTCCCTCGACCGTGTTCGCGAAATGTCTGGTCATATATACAACGCACCACAACGACAGATGTATTTGACCATGAGTCACTTGGTACCGTTTGTAGAAATCGAGGATCACAGGATCTATTGGGGGAAACGACAGTCCCACCCGGCCAAGGGTTAATGGATAGGTATACACACGAAGAAAGCCGGCCTCGTATGTGGTTATGTCTTTCTCTTGAGAGGGAATCTTCACCAACACCGAATTTATCCAGTGGCAGTTGGTTTTCACTTTCTCGATGTCTGATATTAAGCCGATATATCACGACATGGGCTCACATCGCCCTAGCCTCGAGGAAGGTTTTTCGATCTTGAAATAAGAGGTTATCACGCATGCTCCAGGATGCATTCCTTGGGACAAGTAGGCTCTGTCGCTTTCCCTTTAGATGAACGTGAAGAAGAGGAAGGTTTGTCTCCTTGGGAAACACTAGATGGAATCTTGGCCATTTTCTTGCGAGGAATTTTGAAGGAAGGAAAGAAATATAGTCAGAGAAATAACACATGAGAGAAGTAGGAAGGAGTTTTTAAGAGCTAGAGGATGCGGTGAAAGAGAAGAGGCAAAGGAAGGGGTATTTATGAAGAACCGTCGTATGGTCTAGAGGAATCCAAAAGACAGTAACTACCGCAATCAACTCAAAGGCTTCCCAGTGGCTGTATGGACACGAACCATTGGATTCCCCTCTATCGCGTCAATTGCTTTATATGACACGAGTGACGCATTAATGGAAGCATTAAAGGATGATGGATTCAAATCGTTTCTTGTCTCTTCATTCCATGAAATGCGGGGACTATCTGTACATGGTCAAAATCAGGCTCAACCGATTTAGAAGATTTCTATTGACATCGGTTGCAGACCCGAAGTGCAACTCTGAGACGAATTCCTCGAGGGACAATACCAAAGGATTGACGCAACTCGAGACGAGGAAAAGATCGGAGCCCGTCACGAAAATGCGCGGGACTTCCGCGAACACGTGATTGAAGTTGACAAACGCCTACAAAATAGTACAAATCCGTACCAGACTAATGAATAGTTGTACCAGTTGTTCTCTTTTGTAATAAATTCTTATGTACTGTGTTGAGACTCCCCTTATATATAAAGGGGACCCTTATCGTTTTTTTGCACACACAATATTCAATACAAGGAACAAGAACATTCTCTCCTCTCTAACTCAAACATCCTTCATTGTCTCTTTACTAATTTATTACTTGCATTTATTGTATTTCTTTGGTTGTTGTTCATTTATTATCATCATTGATCATAAATAGCCTCCCACGCCCGAGCCTTGACCTCGAGCACCTACCACGGCTAAGCTCGGAACCTCCGATCCGAGGCAGTCTTGTTTGCCTATCTTCAATTTCGCATCATTCTTATCTCGTTTCTTTTACACACACTTAGCATAGCTTAACAACTAGCATTAAAATAAATCACATATTTTTAAAACCACATAACTAAATTCATTTGTAATTACCATTTTCAAGGTATTCAATAAGGAAGTAATAACATGCAGAATCAATAAAAATTGGATTAGGGGAAATATAAGGGAAACCCTTATTGGAAGAATCAGAGATTCGACCAAAACTTTGGTGAATTGCCTTGCCATGAACGTATATAGACGGAATACCATCTAGATTTTGAAGGTTGATGACGATTTCCACATGATTCTAGGTCTGGTACTTGCCAAAAATAGGCAAGTACTAAGTAATACCACAACCGTGTAAGTAACATGGAGATGGAGCATATATGGAAGGCAAACCGTAAGAGTATTCCATATAAAGGACGGCATCAAAGATAAGTAGGGGTGTGGTGGCTAGGGTTCGTGAAAGAGAGAGGAGTGACACATCCAACAAAGGCAGCGGGTTGGGAAAAGTTAGGGTTTAGGGTTGTGGGGTTATAAGGAGAGGTTGGGGATTATTATGGGTCATTGATCATTTGAGATCAACGGTCAAGATCGAAAGGGGTGTGGGGCGGGTCATTTAAAACGGGTCGCGACCGGGTTCATTGAAGGGTTAGCTGGTTTGGGCTGCTGAGAGGGGAAATGATGTGCGCTTGGGTGTTGGGCCAATTTTATGTTCGAAAATGGCCTAAAATTGGGCCATTTTTTAAATAGGAAACTAAAAGGGAAATAATTTAATAAAAATAGATAAATTAATATAAAAGTTCTATTTATACAAATAAAACTTTAAAATAATATTAGAATATTATAAAAATATAAAATATTATTTTGACCCTCAACAAAAATGGCAAATGCAAAATATAGGCTATGCTTGCAAGATTATGCAAATAGCTTAAAAATACTATTGTAATTATATAAATTAAAGTGAAATATTTGAAATGTGTAGTATGGATGCAAATAATAATTTCAGATAATTAAGTCATCAAAAATTAATTTAAAGGATAACTATTAGATATTTATATAATAAAAATAAACTAATTTAGAGCTTCAAAAAATTATGGAAAATTATAGAAAATATTGTATAGGTTAATAAACTGAATAATGATGCAAGCATGCTATTTTGAGAGAGAGAGAGAGAGTGTGTGTGTGTGTGTCTATA
>ML283430.1:73770-96115 GCA_005239495.1 Nicotiana undulata | reverse complement strand
TAAGCCACTAACAACAGTTATAATGTAGGTTTCGCGTAACGACAGACCGGGTCGTTACAGAAATAATGTCTAACAAGTATCAATTAGGCACGGGAACATAATTAGAGCATGTAATAATTAAGACACGGAAAGAGATAATATGAGAAAAGAGGGAAAATAGGTAAAACAGATAATTTGGCGGCGCATAAGTACGCGTTACCTCACATATACGCCCCTCACATGAAATTCACATAGCAAATAGTTTGAGGGTTCCTAATTCCCTCAAGTTAAGGCTAGACACAACACTTACCTCGCTTCAAAAGCCACTCAATGCTCAATCACAACTTTTCCTCTAGAATCCACCTCCAAACCACTCGTATCTATCCACAAACGACTCAATAGTATCAATTATTGCTAAAGAAATCAATTACAATGCATAAATTTAGATTTCCCAAACTTTCTCCCAAAAAGTCAAAAATCGATCCCGGACCCGCTTGGTCAAAACTCGAGTTTCAGACCAAAATTCATTTACCCATTCACCCCGAGCCTGATTATGTAATTTCCTTCAAAATCTGACCTCAATTCGAGGTCTAAATTCCAATTATACAAAAATCCCTAATTCTACCCAAACCCCCAATTTCCACCATGAAAATCCTAGATTTTAGGTTGAAAACTCACGAAATGTAATGGGTAATTGAAAGACCCGCGTTCGCCTCGCAGTGATATAAACCATCCTCTAGTAATGGTCTAAACCACCTTAACTCTTCTGGGATCCATCCACACATAACAAGCCATAATACTTGAATACCTCCAGATAAAATCAATTACGGCAGTCGTCAAGCCTCGCACGTACCTCCACAAATCACATGCATAACTTAACACGCTGAAGGTAGGGGTGTCAATGAATATTCGAAAACCAACTAAATTGACCGAACCGTACCGCACCGAACCAATTTTTAGGTTTTTTGTTAAGAAACCGTAGGTTTTTATATAAATCTATAACCACACCGATAATTAGGGTAGATTTTTTATTTTATAAAAATAAACCGAAAAAATACCGAACCGTACCGAATAAATTTTCATGTGGAAAATATTTATTTAGTAAGTTTAAAAATAATATTGCATTAAATTTTTCTTTGGGCCTTGGAATTTTGAAAACTATTACAAGCCAACAAGTAATTAAACTCAAAATACTAATTCCTAAAACCTATTATTTATGCTTAAACTAAGTTATTTCAATATCTTTATTAGCAAGACACAAAGTATTCTAGCGGTTATGAGTAGCAAACTACAATGTATTGAATATGTTTTTTTTTCCATATAATTTGGATTTATCTTTTTGAATATTTAATCTTTTATAGACTTTATTCTTGAGTCCCAGCTTGGTTAATATCTTTCCATTCGTGTGATTTATATTTTATTTGCCTTTGCTTTGTTTCTTTTACGTTGTCGTAGAATAGTTGATGGATCTCTACTCTAGTCATCTTTTATTTTTGTTAATTCATCACCCTTTAAATAGTAAAAATGTATAGAGTTTTGTTAAATCCTATAAAAGAATGTATGTTATTGCGTTCTACTTCTACTTGTGAATTTTACATGATATTTAAAAAATTACCGAAAATTAACCGAACTGTACCGATACCGAAGAGAAACCGACATGCTTGGGACGGTTTCGAAAAGTCTAATTTTGATTTTACATAATAGAATAACCAAAAAATTAGTACGGTATAAATTTTATAATATAACCGGCCGAACCGAACCATTGACACCCCTAGCTGAAGGGACTGATCATTGCCACCATCATGCCGATTCAACCATTGCTAACCGAACCAACTTCTTCTAATTTACTCTGGTCTTGCCTTAGAAATAATAATAGCTCCATTCAAATATAAAGAACCTAAACCGCACTCATCCTGAGTGACCCTATTTCACGAGACCACGTTGCCTCAAGACCCACGAACTAACTCATACCCTCCTTGAGCGCACATTCACATCTTCAACTGGTACACCCATTCTGGTAATTCCTCTACGAGTCCGAAGTTATTTTCTCCCATTCCTCCAATGCTACACCAAAGACCGATGATAACATAGAACACTCCAAGCCCCTTCCATAATCCACTCCAAAAGCTCGATACTTAACCATACCACAGACTCGAAATCCTTAGGCCCCACACTTTAATTTTGAACCTACAAAGACCATTGTTGAGAGTCACCCACTCTGACTTAATCCTGAATATGATCAAAACTCCGAGGCCCTGTTAGAACATGAACACCCTCTCAAAGAAGCAATCGGCTGAATTATTTTCCTTGTACATCACATCCACACGAAGCGTAGACTCTGAGTCTTCCCAAAGGCTGAACATGAATCGATAAGGACAATTATAGAACACCTTCCTCAAACCCCTTGATCAAATTATTATCGACGTTTTCTTTCCTTAATCGTAATAACCCACCAATGAACCGATAACCAGAAACCGCACAAGTAGACAACCAGGCAATCCAATCATAGATGGTGTGGCTCTCCCACTTAGCTTGAAGCTACAATTATATAACCATGGGACCTATCGAGATTCCTTCTTCCCCATTGACATCAACTAAAAGTCCAACAATGCATTCCAAACTCGAAGTCATGTTGCATCAAAAAAAATCTGAGGACCTAGTCCCTGTCCACCATGAATTCCCAAATGGCTCCAAACTTTCCTCAAGGCGTGTGGCCATCCTACCACAGAATCCATATGTTACTCTGCCACTCTCCCACTTTGGTTAAACCCCCTCATTTAAGAAACTCTCCGACTTCTGTTGTTCATGCTTGACCTTCAAGTAATTCAACCACCGCAAAACACCTCCCCCATGTCCTTCCTTGTCCTTCGCTGCCCAATTGTTGCTTCAAATTCGAATCCATCTCTGTGACACTTGAACTAATACATTGCCACCAACTCCAAGCCTCCTAGAAGATCATTCTTCTCGAGCCAGCAACATTAGAAATACCCATTTGATTCCAAAATTTCTACACCCTGCTATCTCTGACAACAGCTTCTCCGGCACCATTTCATACTACCTTGCCACGAAGGCAAATTGATGAAGACCATAACACCGACAAACCTTAATGTGTTCAACAAGGACGATGAGACCACATCACAATTGAGAATTCCATCACGCTTGAAAATACCAAGGCTCGTTACTCCATTTCCCAAACCCGAACATTCATAATCCGATTGCCTTTCCTCCACTGGAAATAAAATGTTGAACCTCTAAATCATGCATTGAGAAAAAAAAAACTCCTTCCAAGTCATTCACTACCTCGACACATAACAAGCAACCTACCATTACACCAACACTGTGCGATAACAATGCACAAATTGTCATAACAATCAATGTCAAATCTCAAAACCTTAGGTAATACTGATACTGAGCTGAAACGACATGACGACCTTCTGCAAGGCGACGACCATAGCCCAATCAAATACGCAAGTAGAAACATTCTGCACCACATTTGTAGTACAATGACCGTTCCTCGATTCCCAATATATAACAAGCGCTTCATGTCGCATAAGATTGAATAGGAAAGAAATAAAGGCATAAGCCTCGAAAGAATCAAATTGTACGATGAGGAATCAAGAAGGGAAGTGCTCCTAACAGCCCTGTGGCCTCTCGAAGATAAGTACAGACGTCTCTGTACCAATCCGCAAGACTCTGCTAGACTCGCTCATGACTCGTGACACCTAAGTGAACCTAGTGCTCTGATACCATGTTATCACAACCCAAAATCCATTAAAGGTCGTGATGGCGCCTAACGCCGCTGTCAGGCAAGCCAAAAATAAATAATTAACTTGGTTCTCATTTTAGTATTTTTAAAATCATAATTTCCCTCAATTAGATGATAAGTGATAAAATTCACAGAGTAAATGATAATATTTGTACAACTACAATACTGAACAACCCATAAATGCCCCCAAAACCCGGTGTCACAAGTGCATGAGCATCAACTATGGAGTGAGATAAAATACAGTATCTGTCTGAAATACAAATTAGACAGAAAATGTATACATGACTCTGAAGGAGACTCAGTTGTCTGCGGATCATAACATAAGATGTAGCTCACCTGAGTCCTCGTATCAACTACACCTCTACGCCCACAAGGCCACTAGACATATATGCACCTGCACAAAAATATGCAGCAAGTGTAGTGTTAGTACGTAAATCAACGTGTACCCAGTAAATATCCAGTCTAACCTCGATGAAGTAGTAACGGGGGGTCAGCTCCGACACTTACTATGGGATAACAATAAAATGCCGATATTATGTTTAAGCATATAATAAATAACATAGCTAAAAATCCAATAATCAGAAATAATCAACAATTCTCTTTACTAATAGAAATTCCCAAATTCATTTTTCATGATTTAACAATTTATATCCTTAGCCAATAAAGCAATGTCAATTATTATTAGTTCCAAAGAGTTAACATGCACAAGCAATGCTGAGGTCGTACGACCCGATCCAACATATAAATATAAATTGTGCATTGTCGAGGTTCGAACGACACGAACCAACATATAAATATAAATTGTGAACTGCCGAGGGTCGAACGAAACAAATCATAGATGCATCTATTAACCTGCTGAGGCGAACGGCCCGCTCCCATGAGAGTATTGGAAACTTACCCCGCATGCGATATCTTCAATTCTTTTTCAAAAATACGAATTTCAAATGAAAACTTTCAAGTCTCGAAATCCTCAATTTAAACTCTTTTCAAGGCATTTAAAAAGAATACTCGATCTCAATTCTTTTCAAGGAAAATAATAAACATAATAAAATAACGGCATCAAACAAACAACTCAAATGTTCAACGCTCCAAAACTAGTCAATAAACGTGAAAATCCATAAATATATGCTCCAATATTAATTATAATCTAATTTACAATAATTTCCAACTCCGCTCGAAAACTTGATAAAATCAACCCTCAGTCCCACGTGGCCGGATTCCGAAAAGTTTCAAAGATAAACATTACCCATAACATCACTAACTCAAATATATAATTTATTCTCATTTCCATGCCCAAATTCGTGAGCAAAATCCAAAATACCAATTTCTAGGTTTCTACCAAAACCCCAAATTTCCACTAATTTTTCATGAATTCCCATGTTAATATCTATATATAATCCAAGTATTTAACTTGCAATATGTCGGAATCACTTACCTTGACATGGAAGATGAAGATGGAGTTTCCAAAATCGCTCCTAGGTCGGCTCCCGTGGAGGAAATGAGATGAAATAAGCTAAACCCATTTTTGCGAACTTATACACTTCCCAGGCGACCCTTCTTCATGTTCGCGAAGAACAAAATTCTCAAAAGTCATTTCCAAACTCTTCTCAGACAACCTCTAGTATAATAGCCATAACCTTTTGTAAAAAAAGCTAAATGACAAATGGTTTAACTTTCTGGAAACTAGAGACCATGATCTATAACTTTCATGTTTTTGTCATCTCCTAATTCCTTATAGATTTTGCGATATAAGCTGCCAAAGTCAGACCTATGCAACACAAATTTCTTCTTTATCTTTTCGGACAATCTGTGTAACAACCCGGTCTGTCGTTACGTAGAACCTGCATTATAATTACTGTTATTGACTTGTCATCGGTTGGTTATACTGTTATTGATGTGTTAGAGTTGGTAGGCTTGAAATCGAAATGGTTGTAGTGAGAGTTTAGTCATTTAGTCTCTAAAAATAGTCTAATAGTTGGAAAAGTCAACTGAGAGTTGACTTATTGGTAAACGACCTCGGAATGCAGATTTTATGTCTCGGATAGCTTCGTTAGGTGATTTGGGACTTAGGAGTGTGTTCAGAATGTTTTTGTGATGTCCGGTGTAGAATTAGGCTTGAATTGGCGAAAGTTAGTTTTTGGTGATTTCCGGTCGGCAATGGAAAGTAGGCTATCGGGGTCGGAATGGAATTTTGAAAGTTGGAACAGGTTCTTAATGTCATTTTGTATATGTCTGCAAAATTTCACGTCAATCGGAGTTGTTTTGGATAGTTTCGGCATCGTTGGTGTATTTTAGAAATTTCAAAGTACTTAGGCTTGAATCTGATGTGATTTTGGTGTTTTGATGTTATTTTTAGTGTTTTTGAGAATGCAACTACGTTTGAATGATAATATACGATGTGTTGGTATGTTTAGTTGGGGTCCCGAGGGGCTCGAGATTGATTTTGGGTGATTAACGGGAAGTTCAGAGTTAAAAAAGTGCAGCAAACAGCTGCTGGTGTTTTCCTACAATGATTTCCGCACGTGCGAAAGTTTGACCGCAGGAGCAAGCAGGACTCCGCAGGTGCAAGACTGGCCAGCCCAGGGAAGGTCGCAGGTGCGGTTAGTGGGACCGCAGGTGCAGAACCCCTGGACAGAAAATATAAATTAAAACCCTCCGCGACCATTAGACCTTTTAACACCATTTTTGAACGGGAAAAGAGCTTTGAGGCTATTTTGAAGAGGGGAAATCAGTGTTCTTCATAGAGGTAAGTATTTTGGACCCTAAAACTTGATTATAGGTGATTAAGGAACTAAATATCAGTGTTTAATTCATGAAAATCAGTAGAAAAAGAGGGAGTTAAGGTTTGAGAATATGAGACCTTTAGGGGATGATTTGAGGGGTCAAACGAACTCCGATTTTAGCATTCTTTATATGTACGGACTCGTGAGATGATGAAGAAAATTTTGGTATAAAATGTGTCGAGTTCCGAGAAGCGGTCCCGGGGGTCGGGTTTTGGCTAAATTCAGATTTTATGCTAAAATTGATACTTTCAATTGGAATTCATTCCTTTAGCATAATTTGATGATAAAAATCTGATCTTGGTAGATTTGAGGCATTCGGAAGTTGATACTAGAGGCAAGCAGGTTGCAGAGTAGCTTTTCGGGCTAGTTTGAGGTAAGTAATGTCTTTAAATCCTGTCCTGAGGGTATGAAACCCCGGACCTTGCATCCTTTCACGGATTTTGGAATGCAAAGATTGGAAATTTGGAAATATATTCCTTTTTAGGCAACTATTGAGTTGCAAAACCGATTTTAAAGCCTATGCTTAATAATATTGATATATTTTGATATGTTTTGGGTTTTAAGCCAAGTTTGGGGCCTAGTGCCGATCTGTTTACCCCGTATGGACTGTTTTCACTATTTTCCTCACTTGTTATTGTCGCGCCCCCTTTTTCTATCGCACGGGTTAGGTACAGAGAGATCGAGTTTATGACATTTTGGACAACTCCTTAAAGGAAGAGGGTTTAATGAAGAGTCGCCACCTAATGATTTTTATGGTGCGTTAGGGCACCTAGAGTTGATAACTCATAAACTAGTTTGCATTACCAGAGATTGGGTAAGGGCTTGAAATTATCCCAAGGGGAAGGTGTTAGGCACCCCTCAAAATCCACAACTGTAGGTCCTAGCAAAGAAATTTTGTGAATTTGGACGATGAACAAGTAGCAAGCAAGGTTCATATAAGGGGGGATTTCAAATAGGTGTGAAAATCTTTAAAGGTTTTGGGAAAACATTAGAATAAGCATTTGAAAAGAAACTGTCCTAGGTTTAAAGTAATACGGATCAAATCAATGCAATACCCGGTATGTCACGCCTCGAAGAGGGGCTACACGTGGTATTAGCGCACCGGTCATCATATCCGTATTCTACCCTTCCCATCCCGTAAAGGTTACTTAAAACGCGTGTGTTGGTCACGAATGCTTATTGCGTGCTATTACCCGTCCCATCCTATAAGTCCTGGAGGGTATTTAGGACTACTAATCCTACAATGTAAGTACTAGGCTGAACCCCCTAGGTTTAAAGGACAAAATGTTAAGCGACATACATAACAAATAGGACTACACGTAAGGGAACATATAAAGACAAATAAAGGCTCACAGATCCCTCCACAAGTACACATGTAAGTAGCACGTCTCAAACACAATTAAAGTCTCAAAGATGGGAGTTTAAAACGGGAATTTTTAAATTAAAACAGTAAGCTTCAAAAGGTTATGATTTTGGAAAAAACTTAGTAGTGAAAGCCAAAGGTCCAGTCATGACTTGAGTGATTCAAAAGGATGATTGATTTTTCAGTAGTTTAGAGACAACAGTAAGAGTTAAGAGTGCGTAGCAGTTTAAAATTTTCAATAAAAGAGAAGATAACCTTTAGAAAATCAGTAATCAGAAGCAAAGCAAGATTTTAAATAAAACAGAGTAACTTCGAACGGGGGTGGCTTACTTTGAAATCCAGTAATTCAAAAAATAGAGCAAGAATCAGTAGTTTAAAGGAGTTTTTAGTAGAAGAGAGCGAGTGCACAACTTCAAGAACCAATAATTTTAAAGTAAAGCAAGGATTCAAACAAACAGAGTGACTTTGTAGAGGGAGGATTTGTTTTGAAAATCTATTAATTGCTGGGTAGACAGGAGTGAAAATAATTACACACAACAAGGTTCTCAGATCTCCAGAAGAGACTGATTAGCTTTGCAGATCGTTTTAAACAAAAATAAGACGTAAAATGATTGATTGGGTTTTAATAAGTATTAGGCCTAAGGTTTGCCTACGCGTGCGTATACATTGCCTATTTTGTTTTGAGGGTGAACATGCAGAATTTAATTCTGATTTTAAAGATATGCGGGATAGTATACCTGCAGAAGCGTTTTTAACCACTTAACCACATTTTAGCGAAATTTATCAGATTAGATACATGCTAACTAGGTGTTTAGCAAAATATAACTTGAAACAAACATGCTGAAGGTAAGGTCCTAAGAACATGATATCTAATGCACACAAGGATACCTAAAGACATGGTTTCTAAATGTAATGCTTATGAAATGCAGTAGCCGTACATTATAGCAGTTTTATCACTTGTTGTGGTTAACTATGAACAGGGCTTATGGAATGACAGGAACATAATGGGCATGCTGAAATAAAGAGCCAACACATGATTTCTATTGCATGATATGCATTTCCTAAACAGGATACTATTGCAAACATAAGGAGATAAATCTATAGTCATGATTTCTACCCATTATTATACGAAACATGCATAGTCACCCCCATATTCACTATCCAAACCCCAATATGTGTTTACAAGTTATTACAAACCAATAATAATGAATTACAGTAGCAAAGTGAAAATAAGAAGTTATTTCTATATGGAGCCTTCAATCAGGCCCAATCTTCCAACCTCACTCCTTTCGAGTTTCACAGCCTTACATGGTCTGGGTGAGGCAAAGATCCCAAGGGCCCTCATTGGGTCCCTGGCCAATACCAGCACCCAAAAAAAAAATTCCAAAAGTTGAGACAAGTGCAGTGCAGAATTACCAGCCTTGTGTGTCAGAGTTCAATGGGTACTCAGAGGTACTCAAGGCAGTGATCACACGAAGGGGGTAGGACCTAAAGTTCTAAGAGTAGTGTGAAGTGCTTATAGTTTAAAAGAGTTGAGCTTGAAAAGGTAGTTCTGAAATAACAGTTTTGAAAATGACTTCAGAGGACAATGTAAGAGTTTTATGAAGAAAAAAAATAGTTTGCAAAAGGAAAGAAACAGGCCAATCACAACTCAGCAGAGGTGCAGGGTTCAAGAGACAAACTCAAACAGGGGAAAGGGAGTTGGGGACAAGTAATTCGCATGATAGCAGCAAACTTATACACAATTAGTCCTTAAAATAAAGTTACAGGTTCTCAAACAATCACAACTATCACAGAGCATTAAGTATTGAACAGAGTCACATACTCAATACATACTTGAATCATATGACAACTAAGCATTATGTAGAGGGGACAAACTTATAGTATTTGGAGTCACGCAGAAAATGAAAACATATAAGAGATACTAGTCATGCTGAGATAAGAGTAAAGTAGCCACATAGGAAAAATAGGTATGCTAGTTTCGCAGGAGTCAAACAAAGTCATAGTGAATCATACAAGGGAAAGCAGGAGACATATTAGGCTAAAGAGGAAAAGGGGATAATAGGGACATGCTAGTTACAGGGTAGGCAATAGATCCATAAGTAAAAGCACAAAAGAAATAACAGGTATCTTAACATGAACTGAAGCATATTGTTTTGGGATGATGTAAACTTAAACTAGAACATACCAGTGATAAGAGAGAGCAAAGCAGAAAAGAGCAAAGTGATAACACGATATTAGCCTTGGCTTACAACCGGCTAATAAGAGACAAGAGCAGAGAACAACAGTAGAGCAAAGAGAGAAAGAGAGAAAGAGCACAAAAGAGAATGTAGAATAGTATTGATTGATCCATGTGTGTTTTTGTTATTGAAAAACATAGGGTATTTATAGTTTTAAATAGGTAGTAAAATACAATGGTAATAAAAGAGGACAGAATCCAATCAGTGTAAAAAAATACACGGATCCCTTAAATCAGGGGATTCAAATTCAAAAATGGTAAAACAATATGGCCATATATGGTAAGAGAAAAATCAGTACCAGACTTAAGTAAGGAAATAATCTCGGCCTGTTAAAGAACAGGGAATCTCGGAATCAGTTAACCAAATAATCAAACCAAATAATCAAGACAAATCATTCCCTTAAATTAAGGGATTGGGGTTCAAACAGTAGCATACAAAGGCAAAGTAAAAGAAATCAGTCGAAACTTGATTTAAGGAAAAGATCAGGCAATAGAGTAAACAATTAGGGCCAAATTCAGAGATTCCAATCACGGAGAGACTCACTAAAGTCAATCAATCTAGATAAACATATAAGACTCATTAAGATAGGGAAATCAGCATCGATTAGAAGAGAATTATTGAACATATAAATAGGGAAGGCAAACAGTAGTAACAACATACATGCCTGGCAATATTAAGAGGCTAGGGATAAACACACATATGAAGCAAGTAGGTAAAGAGCTTTAACAAAATGGCTGATTCGTAGCATGATAGCCATAGAAAACTCAGCAAGAGTCGAATAGTCAAAACAACATGAAGATACGATCATAGAAGTCTAAGAAAATTAGGGTTTTCATCATAAAACAAATTAAAAACAGTAAGAGCATGGAATCAGTAAATATGCAAAGGAAACCCTCAAACATACAGGTGAAAATAGTTCGAATCAGTATTGGGAAGACTTAGAGAACAACCCTAACTAAAAATACTCAAAAGCGTTTTAAAGTTGATGAAGCTTAAAGATCAAGTCGAGAATAGTATAAAACATAAGAGAGTAAGCTTAAATTGCTAAAATAACAGAGATTCAAAGGTTTAAGTAAAAAATTAGGGTTTCATAAGAACCAGAGTAAGAATAGAGGAACCTGCCGTGAAAGCCATAGATAGTGGTGAGAAGGGCATGGTAATGTTAAAACCCCACCGGAGAAGGCCGGAAACAACCAAAGCAACAACCCCAGTAGTTGTTGGGCATGGTAAATACCACTGAAGGTCTCAGAGATGAAGTAGATCGAAGAAAGAGGCGTCAAGGCGGCTGATGGTCGAAAGGGGAGAAACTGGAGGTGGCCGGAGAGAGGCTGAGGGCCATCGGAGAAGAAGATGAACCAAAAGGTTATAGAGAGAAGGGGGAGAGGAAGAGACGAGAAGAGAGAGAATGAGAGGTCTCGAAGACTGAGACCGGGGGGGGGGGGGGGGTCGTTTAGTTTATTAAGGTAACTAAAATCCGGATCGTTGATCTCATATGATCGACGGTTCAGATCAAACCTGAGTTGGGCCGGGTAAATAAAAGGGTTTGGGCTGGGTATTTAAGGGGTCTGATGGGTTGGGTTAAAAGACTAGGCTAAAATCTGGCTAGAATTTAAATAACTATGGCTACCTTGTTAAATACCCAATAAAAATAGGTAATTAATTAGTTAAAATATCTAATAATTATGAAAAAATGAAATTAAGTTTAAATAGGTAAAATTATAGTAATTAACTGATATTGAGTGTAAGAAATGCATAAGTTCTGAATTAAAATAATACAAAATGTCTAATTGGGCCATAACTGCAAAATTGTTGTAATTGAAATTAAATAATGCCCAGTTGACTAATTCGTGAAATAATTGGATTTTAATAGATATAAAATAATTATAAATAACATGCTGAGCTAGGAAGTATTTTTGAAATTATTAAGAGCATAATTTATGAATTATTTAGATATGAAATATTAAATAAACAGGGAGATAATTTAAATAAAAATATGGAAAAATAGAGAAAAATACTCATTATTGCAAAGAGTAATTTGAGAGCTTATATGCAAGTTTGAAAATAATTTGAGGAAAAATTGGGTATCAACAGCTGCCCCTCTTTACCCGGAAAGGATGAAAGAGTTGTCGGGTAAAGATATGATGGCCAATTTTGACCGAATGGAACTGCGTGACAGAATTAGGCCGTACCCTGGCTTCTGAGCTGCCTACATATCCCTGGCTTTACAGGAATCAGGCCGTATGTAGTTCCGGAATCATCGACGAAATATACCGGTGATGTTTCACAAGAACGGACGCAAGGTGCGAGGTAGGGTAAAAGTAGGAAGGTCTTGCGGGGTTGTATCAGAGAACTGGAGCGGGCTGCTCCTGCCTGGTTGGCTGTTTCGGCCAGGTTACCTTCAAATAGAGAACAGACGTATATTGTGCATAATATAAACATGATGCAAGTTCCCTATTGGACTATGAAGGCTGTCTTCGGACATTTTAGGATGATGTCCTTAGACCATGATATCCTGGGCCATGAATCGCTTGGTGCGGGATTCGCAAGCTATGAAATTATGTTCTCGGGCCATGAGGATGGTGCCTCTGAACCATGATGCCTTTGAATAATGGTGTGCAAGTTTAGTAAAAGAGATCCTCAGGCCATGAAATGATGTTCTCGGGCCATGAAGATGGTCCCTCTGAACGATGACGCCTTTGGACAAGTTGGCGATATTTCAGCCCATGAATAATGCAGTAGTATGATGCTGACAAGACAGAGCTTAGTCTTGCGATTTGCGAAAGGAAAGAGGGGCAGAGCTTAGCCTGAAAGAAAGCGTAAATAAATAACGTAATGAAAGGTGATTGCTTTGAAAAGGTAGATAGGAGCTTTGCGTAATGAAGTAGAATGCGGAGAGAGGTAGCGTGGAACCTCGGAAGGCAGAATGATAGCCTTATGCAATGAAGGAAATAAATGCAGGGGAGGTAGCGCTTAACCTCAGAAGGCATAATGGTAGCCTTATGCAATGCGAGAAAATGAAGGGAGACAGTTCTTAGTCTCGGAAGGCAGAACAGTAGCCCTATGCAAAGATGCGAATGCAGGGGAGGTAGAGTTTAACCTCGGAAGGCAGAACAGTAGCCTTATGCAAATATGCGAATGTAGGGGAGGTAGAGCTTAACCTCGAAAGGCAGAATGGTAGCCTTATGCAAAGATGCGAATGCAGGGGAGGTAGAGCTTAACCTCGGAAGGCAGAATAGTAGCCTTATGTAATGCGAGAAAATGCAAGGAGACAATGCTTAGTGTAACGACCCGACTGGTCGTTTTGAGATCCAGCGTGTTGTTCAGTACTTAGGAGTCATGAACAGCTTCATTTCGGGTATTGTGACTTGTATGTAAGGTCAGAGTTGAAATTCAGGAGGTTCGCAGTTAAATTGAAAGGAAAATTCCCATTTCAGAAGCCTTAAGTTGAAGAAATTGAGTAAGATTAGAATTTTGAGTAAACGACCTCGGAATCAGGATCCGACGGTTCCAGCAGATTCGTATGGTGATTTGGGACTTGGGCGTATGTCCGGATCAGGATTTGGATAACTCGAGAGCGTTTCTATGTATATTGTGGAAGTCAGCATTTTTGAAGAAATTTCCTAAGTTTGTCTTGAAGCGCATTTCAATGATATTGATGTCTGTTTGGGATTCTGAGTCTAGGAATAGGTCTGTATTGTGATTCTGGAGTTGGGAGCGCAATCGAAAGTGAATTCGGATGTCCGGAGGTCATTTTGAAGTCATTTGGCTAAAGATAGAAATTTGAAGGTTTTTGAGAAGTTTGACCGAGAGTTTGACTTTTTGATATCGGGGTCGGATTCCAGTTCCCAAAGTTGGAGCATTTCCGTAATGTTGAATATGACTTGTGTGCAATATTTGGGGTCAATCGGACGTGATTTGATAGGTTTCGGCGTCGGATGTAGAAGTTTGAAATTCTATGTTCTTAAAGATGTGGATTGGAGAGCGATTCATGATTTTGACGTTGTTTGATGTGATTTGAGGCCTCGAGCGAGTTCGTATCATGTTTTGGGACATGTTGGTATAATTGGTTAAGGTCCCGAGGGGCTCGAGTGGATTTCGAAAGGTTAACGGAATGAATTTCGGACGAAAAAGAAGGAAAACAATTGCAGAAATTTTCTAGTGCATTTTTGGACAGCAAATTGTGCGTCGAGGAGCTAACTTTAGAAGTGTATATATAAGAATCTATAAGGAATCTGAAAATTTGCAAAACATGAAATTGTATATCGTGAAGTCTAGTTTTCAGAAAATTAAACCATTTGTCATTTGGAGTTTTGTGTAAAAAGTTATGACCGATTGAAGAAGACTGGTGGAGCAGTTTTCGCAAGAATTTTCTGATGCCTGGAGCTGACTTTGGAAGCTCATATCTCGGGATATATAAGGAGTTATATGGTGTACAACCTATCAAATTAAAGATCTTCGAGCCTAATTTTCAAACCGTGTTTTATTTGGATATTTCTACAAGAAGTTATGGGTGTTTTAACAGAAGGTTTCCAACAAAGGAAAATTTTAATAGGATGTACAACCTGTACAGCACAAGTGCAAGGTACAATCCGGTGAAGCATGGGCAGATTCTTTAAACACGAATTTGGCCCATTTTCTTCATTTCTTTCATTTGGCTTGGATGGTTTTGGAGAGCATTTCAAGGGGGATTTCATCAAGCATCAAAGGTAAGTTGTTCCTACTTATTTTCAAGTTAAATACAAGATTTATTACATAGATTTGATATGAAAATTGGGGGAAAATGTGGAAATTTGCTAAGAAACCTAGAATTTGGAAAATGTGATCTTTTGCCACTAATTTAGCATGAATAATTGAGTAAAATGTGTTATTGAATTGGTAAAGCTTCGGGTAGGGATTTTCTTCAAGAAATTTCGAGGTCCGAGCACGTGGGCCCGAGGGCATTTTGGTCATTTCATTGAGCTGGGCTGAGGAACCACGTGGTATCAGAGCTCTAGGTTCCCTTAGGTTTCACAAGTCATGTGCAAGTCTAGTAGAGTCTTGCGGATCGATACGGAGACGTCTGTACTTATCTTCGAGAGGCTATAGGGCTGTAGGAGTACTTCCCTTCTTGATTCCTCATCGTGTGATTTGATTCCATTAAGGCTTATGCCTATGTTTCTTCCTACTCAATCTTATACGTCGCGAAACTCTTGCTATGATTCGAGGATTTGAGGAATTGAAATGGTGCTACGGATATGGTGCGAGATGTTTTCCATGTGCAGTTGGTTGGGGCTGTTGTTGTTGCCCTGCAGGAGAATAATATGTTGTTTCAGCTCAGTAATTGTGTTTTTGAGTACTTTGAGGCCATGATCAGGTTGTTATGATGCTTACGATTGGATATCGCGCGGTGTTGATATGATGGTAGGATGTTTGCCCGTATGTAGGGGCAATGAATGACTTGAAGGGAGGTCTTCTCAGGGCGTGGTTCGAGATTTCAGTATTTTGTTTCCGGCGGAGGAAAGGCACTTGGACTATGAACGGTCTGGTTCGGATTGATAAAGTAGTAAGCTTGGTGCTATCGAGCAAGGTGGAGTATTCACCTGTGTTGTGGTACCGTTGTTTGATCGAATAGGATATGTTGAATTCGCCGGTGTTATAGCTCTTCGGTTGCATGGGGTTAGAGTGCTGTGAAGCGGTGCTGAAGAAGCGGTTGTCAGAGATCGTGGTGTGTAGTGGTTCAGAATTGAACAGTTACCTCTAATGAAGGCAGCTCGAGAAAGATGATCTTCGGAGAGTTCGAAGTTGTGGTGATCTGCTGGCTCAAAGAGCTACAGAGAAGGACGTTGAATTGAGGACGCAATTGAGAAGCACACGATGAAGGAAGATATGTGAAAAGTGATAGGTGGTGGTTCCATTTCAAAAAGGCCAGGCGTAAGGAAAGGAAGTTGGGTAGTGCTTAAAGGAATAAGGTTAACCAAAGTGGGGGAATCCCACCACCTGCAGTTGGGTTGTGGGGGTTGTGTCCTCATGGAGTTGCGGATTGTCGGCATATTGGTAAGTTGTTACAGCTAAGGGAAAGGAGTAAAGCGGTAATTGAGCATGGCATTCGATAAATGTGTGCGAAGTTTGTCCTATTGGACCAGGGCTAGGCTTTGGGAAAAATTAAGAATTCATGCTTAAGGCATATGCAAGTTGTAAGGGTAGCGACTCAGTCACGTGCTTCGCTGAAAGGGTGTTCATGTGCTAGGAGATCCTTGGAGTTGATTGTAATCGGGGCCAGTCAGAGTAGGTGACTCTCAGTGGTGGTCCTAATGAATTCGAAAGTTAGAGAATGCGATGTTTAAGGGTTTCATGCAGCAGTATAATTAAGAATAGAGCTTCTGCAGTATAATCTCTAAGAGGAAGGATGATGGTTGGAGTGGTCTATGTTATTTCAGCACGCTGGATAGTATCGGAGGAGTGTGGGAAATAGACTCCGGGTTGTAGAAAGATTATCAGGAGGTTGTGAGACGGGTTGCGGAATTTAGGCAGCATGGTCTCGCGAATCAAGGTCACTCGGGATGAGTGAGGCTTGAGCTGCTATGAGTTGAAGGAAGTTACTATTACCTTTGAGGCAATTAAAGATGATTAAAAGAAGATAGGTTGGTTAGCCATGGTTGAAATGGCACAAGTACGGCAGTGATCAGTTTCTTCGGCGTGATTGAGTATGTGTATGGTTTGTGCAAATGTGTGCGGGGCTTGTCGGCCGTCGTAATAGACTTCAGTTGGAAGCATTCAAGTGCTATGGACTGTCAGGTGTAGGCGGGTCCCGGAGGTGTTATGATGGTTCAGACCACTGCTTAAGGAATTGCATGTATTGTGATTGTGAGAGCTCACTTGTGAGTTGTTATGGTTCTCATGAATTGAAGTCAGTAAAAAGGGTTCCTAGGTAATGAAGTGTTCACCCTAATAATGGTTCAGGGGTTATGATGGAATTTTGCGCCATATCAAATTGGCATGTTATGTGCAAAAAGCGGTATGTAACTGGAAGTAAGAATTGCGATTGGTGTGCGGCTTTAACAAGGATGTCATGAGCTCGGAGGAGCAAGGGAAAAGTATTTGAATTTGTAGAGTAAGCTGGTATTGTCTTCTGTCTCACCTGAGATTGGTGTTTGAGGAAAGAGGCTTTGTATCCTGGTTATGGGTTCTTGATTTGTCTTGCAGCATTTGTGGGATCAGGAGTAAGGATGTGCATAATTGTTGCCTTATGTGGAAGGTCGTGAGAGCATGACCGCGGGAAGATTGCATAAGTGTGGCATGTAGTCACCTAATTGGTTGAAGAATTAGACCAAGTATAAAGGAGTGTAATATTGCTTAATTGAGAATTTATGCCTGGAAGGCGTTTGGTTCAGTTGATGGTGGATTGTGGGGTGTTTGTCCTGGCTATGATTGTTATTCTTGTGTATTATGAGAGGAATTGGGGTATTATGGACCCAGATAAGGCTATCAGCCTAGTTCAGTGCAAGTAGAATCGACTTGAAGTGAATGAATGGATTTAAACAAATTATGGGCTTCATGTGAGTCAAATTTTAATAGGATGTACAACTTGTACAACACAATTGCAAGGTACAATCCGGTGAAGCATGGGCAGATTCTTTAAACACGAATTTGGCCCATTTTCTTCATTTGGCTTGGATGGTTTTGGAGAGCATTTCAAGGGGGGTTTCATCAAGCATCAAAGGTAAGTTGTTCCTACTTATTTTCAAGTTAAATACAAGATTTATTACATAGATTTGATATGAAAATTGGGGGGAAATGTGGAAATTTGCTAAGAAACCTAGAATTTGGAAAATTGGATATGTTGCCACGATTTAGCATGAATAATTGAGTAAAATATGTTATTGAATTGGTAAAGATTTCTTCGGGTAGGGATTTTCTTCAAGAAATTTCGAGGTCCGGGCACGTGGGCCCGAGGGCACTTTGGTCATTTCATTGAGCCGGGTTGAGGAACTTTGTAATTTGAATTGGTTATGATTTATTGAGTATAGTTTCATTGAATTACCGTTATTTGGATAGTTTGGGAGCGTTGCACATCCATTTTTGTCGTCGTAGAGGCTTGGAAGCCGGTGATGAATCTTCGGAGCGAGGTGAGTCTCCTTTCCAAACTTGTAAGGGGGAAATTTCCCCGTAGGTTCCTTGTTTGTTATGTGTACATGTTGAGGGGGCCGTGTACGTACCAAGTGATAAGAGTCTGTACGTGGCGACTATAATGCTATGTCGGGTAGCCGTAGGACCCACGAGCATGCCATTTCGTGCCTTATTTGAACCATTGTATGTATTATAAATTGTGTTTATTGTTAAACGACATGGGAGAGGTAAAAATATGATGATGTAAATCCTAATTGGATATCAGTGATATGATATTGGCATAATCCTATTGAGTTCACGGTCGAGTCGGTACCCGTAGGTACCTATATGTAAATACTATTACTATCGAGTCAGCACACGAGTCGCATGCATGATGCGCGATCGTGGTAAGCTTATTATTATTATTATCGAGTCAGCACACGAGTCACAGGTATGATTCGCGATCGTGGGGAGCTTATTATTATCGAGTCAGCACACGAGTCGCAGGTATGATTCGCGATCGTGGGGAGCTTATGACCTCAGTCCTTATGACCCACCTTGTGACTCCCGCCGGTTGTCTTGTCCGTGTCGATATATGTACACTTGAGTCTTGGTTCACATATGACAGTATTGGCAAGGTATTATTGAATAAAAGGAGTCAAAGGAGAACTCCGCTTTACAAAACTAAAAATCTTTCTTAAGAACCTAGGCGACTTGCTTTAAAGCGTCGCCTTCCTTTTTTTAATATGAAAAGAGACCAGAATTGGTACTTGGTGCTCTTACTTGTGTTACATTATGTGTTCATATACTTGCTGCTTACTGTTTCGCATGCCTATTGCTTTAGCCTTATCTCATTCTATATTACGTTGCTGGACCTTAGTGAGTATCTAGTCGACATCTCATCACTACTTCTTCGAGTTTAAACGGGATACTCACTGGGTACATATATGTATATGTACTCATGCTACACTTTCTGTGCAATTTGTTGTACATGTACCTTTATAGTACAGTGATCGATTTGGGGACTTATACGGGCTGCATTCATCCAGAGGCGTTCCACAGTTGCCGGAGTCTCCCTTCTGTGTACTTACATTTTATATCTATTGCCTTTGTCCCATTTATTTCTCGGACAAGAGTTGTATAATTGTATAAATTCTTAGAAGCTGCTCATGTACTTGTGTCACCGGGTTCTGGGGATGTGTTGAGTCTTGTTTTATTGAATTAAATAGATTTCTTGTCGTGTTTAATTTACAAAAATTTATTTATTTGATTATGAAATGCAATAAAGGCAACAATTTCGAAATTGTTAAACAGGAAGGTGTTTCAACTGATTAAGGGGTTGGCTTGCCTGACAGTGGTGTCCGACGCCATTACAACCCATAGGTTTTGGGTCGTGACACTTAGTCTCGGAAGGCAGAACAGTAGCCTTGTGCAATGCGAGAAAAATAAAATGACAGTAAGAGTTCTTAGCTGATGATAAATTTCGGCGATATGATTGTTGTGAATGAAGCGTTGTTTGCGATAATAGTAAGAGTCGGCATGTGCGACAAGTTCGAGAGCGTATCCTTGAGAAGTATGCGTCATGCGGGGATAATAAGATGTTTTGGGCTTTCGCCGTATTTGTGCCTGCATCCAAAGAAAAATCGTGAGTTCTGTAAAGGAGAGGGTTAGTTCGTATCCCTGATGGCTCGGCTCGGCCTATCTGCTTGATACTGATAACTTTGTTGTACCATGGGGGTAGCGTTGCTAAACAAGTTGTTTTAGGAAGTAAATATGCATGGTTTTATAAAATATAACATACAATTTTAAACAAATTTCTTTGGATGAACCGACGACCACGAGGTGATTCAAGACATTGCAGCCTCTCTTGCTACGGAATTTTGAGGGTCCTCCTCAAAAATTCTGCCCCAGTTTGATAGGTGAATGCGTCTGGCTGCTGCTTGTGCGGCGACCGACTGAACTTGCTTCGGAATTTTGAGGTCCCTCCTTAAAATTCTGCCCCAATTTCCATCCGTGGGGGAAATGAATTTTTTATTAAAATGTGACCAAACCCATAGGGCTTCCTACGCCCCTCTTAAACGGGAATTAGGTCAGGCGTAGTTCAATTTACAACATTGAGAAAAGCATAAAGAGTTACACATAGTAGCGCTTGACTGCATCTGAGTTGATTGGTTTAGGCAAAACTTCTCCATCCATTTCTACAAGTATGAGTGCTCCTCTTGTCAGCACTCGGTGGACCATGTACGGGCCCTGCCAATTGGGAGAGAATTTCCCCTTTGCTTCGTCTTGATGAGGAAAGATTTTCTTTAACACCAGCTGCCTCGGTGTGAATCGTCTTGGTTTGACTTTCTTGTTGAATGCTCTGGTCAATCTGTTCTGATATAGCTGACCGTGACAAACCGCGTTCATTCTTTTTCCGTCTATGATGGACAATTGCTCATAGCGGCTTCTTACCTATTCTGCGTCGCTGAGCTTAGCTTCTTGTATGATTCTCAGAGATGGAATCTCAACCTCGGCGAGAATAACAGCCTCTGTGCTGTATACCAACATATAAGGAGTTGACCCAGTTGATGTGCGAATCGTGGTGCGGTATCCCAGTAAGGCGAATGACAGCTTCTCATGCCACAGCTTGTGCTTCTCTATCATCTTTCTCAGTATCTTCTTGATGTTCTTGTTGGCAGCCTCAACGGCTCCATTAATTTGAGGTATGTATGCTGTAGAATTCTTGTGTTTGATCTTGAAGGCCTCACACGTTGTTTTCATCAGGTCACTGTTTAGATTGGAACCATTGTTGGTGATGATTGACTCTGGAACTCCGTACCGACAAACAATGCGGTCGGGGACGAAATCGGCCACAACTTTCTTAGTAACTGATTTGTAGGATGCTGCTTCGACCAATTTGGTGAAATAGTCAATGGCAACCAGAATGAACCTGTGTCCATTGGAGGCTGCAGGCTCGATTGGTCCAATAACATCCATGCCCCAAGCGGCGAACGGCCAGGGTGAACTTGTTGCATTAAGCTCACTGGGAGGTACCTTTATCATATCCCCATGTATCTGACATCGGTGGCATTTGCGGACATACTGGATGCAATCTGTTTCCATGGTCATCCAGAAATAATCAGCCCGAAGTATCTTCTTTGCTAGAACAAACCTGTTCATATGAGGACCGCATGTACCGGCATGTATTTTCTCCAACAACTTCGTTGCTTCCTTTGCTTCAACACATCTTAGCAAACCCAGATCGGGAGTCCTCCTGTACAGGATTCTTCCGCTGTGAAAGAAACTGTTTGATAACCTTCGAAGAGTGCGCTTCAGAGTAGCGTTTGCAAGCTCTGGGTACTCTCCCTCTGCCAAGTACTCCTTGATATCATGAAACTAAGGTTTTTCGTCTGCTTCCTCTTCAACATGGGCGCAGTAAGCCGGCTGATTGTGGATCCCCACTGGGATGGGATCAATGAAGTTCTTGTCTGGATGCTGGATCATAGATGACAAGGTAGCCAACGCATCAGCGAACTCATTCTGGATTCTGGGGACGTGCCGGAATTCAATCTTTGTGAACTTCTTTCTCAATTCCTACACACGATGTAAGTATGGCAGTATTTTGGAATTCTTGGTCGCCCATTCTCCTTGGACTTGGTGTATCAATAAGTCTGAATCACCAATCACTAATAATTCCTGAACATTCATGTCGATGGCCAAGTTGAGCCCCAGGATGCAGGCCTCATATTCAGCCATGTTGTTGGTGTAGGGGAACCTGAGTTTGGCGGATACCGGGTAGTGCTGACCGGTTTCTGAAATTAAGACTGCTCCAATACCCACGCCTTTGAAGTTTGCATCCCCATCAAAGAACATCCTCCATCCATCGTAGGATTCTGCAATGTCCTCTCCTACGAATGACACTTCTTCATCGGGAAAATACGTTTTCAATGGTTCGTATTCTCCGTCCACAAGATTTTAGCAAGATGATCGGCTAATGCTTGTCCGTTGACCGCCTTTTGAGTTACGTAAATGATCTCGAACTCGCTTAACAGGATCTGCCATTTAGCTAGCTTGCCAGTGGGCATGGGCTTCTGAAAGATGTACTTTAGCGGATCCATCCTCGATATGAGGTACGTTGTGTAGGCAC